>ML881609.1:0-15691 GCA_009831015.1 Picea engelmannii | reverse complement strand
AGTATTTACTTTTCACATTTTAGCTTTAGAGTTAACGCCCTTGCTACTTTGATTACGAAATGGATTATCCACTGTATATGTTAATTGAAATCCAAATCCGATGATCCAACGATCGTTACTAGGGATTGATACTTGAGGGTTCTGGTTCGACATTCACCAAACAAGACTGACTCAATTACACATGTGACGAGAATGGATCATTGATCACAAATTTTTATCAATGATCGTTAGATCCATTATTACTGGATATCAAATGAATGCTTGCACAGTCAATTTAAATCCCGATCTCCTTATCTCAATCTTTACATCGTGTCCAAAACTTGTAATAATAACTTTTGTCATCAAGATTAATTATAGTTCACCTGCAAAGACGATAGACTTAGAATTCAACACCATTGGACATATTCTAACCAAAATTGTCATCAAAGAAATACCATATGGAGATTAATTACTTGATATCATACAACACTCAAAACAGAGTATTCCATTACTATTTGCATGCTCACCATACATAGTATTTTTTATAGGAAATCTTTCCCTCTTGCCTAGATTACATTCAATAGGTCCTTCCTTCAATATCTATGGCTCAATTTCTCAGTGAATGACCCTTCACACACCCAACTGTCTTTAATTCATTCTTCTCACTCACTCTGATATTTACAAAAAATCATTTACTTTACTTAATCACGTTTCATCTTTTTGGCCTTCGTAGGTCTTCTGGCCATGTTAGCTACACACACACATACACTATTTTTAGTTTATTAAAAAAAACCCTCTCTCATACTCTCAAAATTACATATTTTAAAAGAAAGGATTCTTATATGAGATTCTGGTCCAGATCCATAAAAGGCTTCTCTATCAACTCCCATGATATCTCAGATCCGTAAAATATTCATTGTTCCTAGGATTACTCACTCATCCCTAAGATCTCTACAACTTTTGAGATCTTCTACATTAACCAAATTCAATTTAAAACATTTTAGAATTCAATTTACACTTAGGAAAATAAACAAATCAATTAAGGGAACCCACTCCCTTTAGTAAATTTGTGAGAAGACCGCTAGGTCTTGTAAACCTTGAAGAATTCTACTGCATCAGACTCACCAGGTTGAAATAATTCATGGACCCCTGTTCACGAGTCTTCCAACTTCCTCTTCTATAAACTTCATATGTATTCAACTTCCAAGTGGTTGTCTGACATTTTTCAATTGCAGGTGCATTTACTGCATCTTCTCCTCTTCCTCCCAGATTCCAATATCTATGTTGTTGATGTCCACGTGTTCTTCTTCCATGAGTACTTCTAATGCATTTTGTTCTGATGTTTCCATTCCACATGAGAGTCTCCCTGATCCACTCAATTTTCTATACTTCTCCGTGTTCTTGACTATTTTCATTAGACATTCTTTGCATATATATTGTCATATTTTCCATCATCACCAATTGGCCTACAACATTTGATGCTATGGCATTGATTCCTGATTCTTGTTAATGAGCAGATTTGATTGTATCAACTTGAACCTTCTTTCAATAATTGATCTTTATGGTACATGTCCTGACAATACCTCAAAAGAATTTAAATTCAACTCCATGTATTCTTTGGTATCTCTCTTGACTTGTACCTGACTATAAATTTTGACTCATGATCCTATCATCAACACCATCTCCTGTTTCCAGAAAACTTCCTTTAGGTTGTCCTCGACATCAATCCACTTCTCTTTAACTTGCTGACTTTCAAATTCATCATCCACCTATCCAACATCCTGAGTGGAATCCTATCAGTTTCAAAATAAATTTGTTATTTATTTGGTATAAGAACATATAACCATTCAATTACATATTGTCCTTATGTTGTAAAAATTTGAATTTCTGAACCTTGTCCTATTTTCCTCATATCCATGTTGAATTCCACTGAACTTTCCACCCACTAGGTTAATAACAAAATTGGATTGTGGATTGCAATTCTACATCCCCTGCAATCTTCCTTCTCCTCAATAATGACTTGTATAAGATTTATATCAACCCTTCTTCCTTCATTCCAAGCTTATGAGATAACTAGCTACTTTCTCCCATGTTCCTATTGCAATAAGGAAAACTGACCATCTTCATCTCCATAACTCCCATACTTGTCCATATTTTCACAAGAAAATATATCTCCAAGAATAATTCGTCCTTCACCCTATAAAACACATTCAACAATTAACATTTCAAATCCTGAAAACATATTACATTTCACATCCCTCTTCTCATTAGCTCTGCCCAAAGTTTTCTCTGATTCTTCATCCCGTTGATGTGTACATGACATACCAATATTGTCATGTTATCCTTCATATTGCATTGTCTTGGAAAGGTCTTCCTTGTACTCACATTGTTTAGAATACTGTCCAAATTATGAATCCTGTTCTTTGCTCTTCTCTTTGGATTTCCTTCCTTGCATGTTTCCATTAATTCTCCCCCTTTCTTCTTTACAAGTTTGTAAGGCACTAAGTTGATTTTTCCACTCCTCTTGCTTGCCAATGAAAACTTGCCAACTTCTAGTTCTAGAAACTAAGCTCCTCTTTGTTTTTGTACAGGAGACAAAATCACCATATAAAAATGATTTTCCACTAAAATGTAAAGTCTCTTTTACAGTAGTAAAAATTATTGTTAACACCATGNTCTAGATGCGTAGGATACCAAAGTATTTGTTCCTTCATCCTCCGAGACTGTATTTCTCTCTTTAATTTGCGGATTACATTTACCATTACTATTTTTTCTATTCACACCAATAATCTCTTTCTCTTCTTTCTGCTGTGCATCAACCTTTGTAAGATTATTTTTGGGTTCTTGATTCATCACTGTTTCCCCTAGAGTAACTGCAATACTTTGAACTAAACTCTTCTTTTCAACATCTTCATTTCCATTGCAATGTCGATTCACAAGCCTGCAAAACATGCTCATGATACACTTCCCTCGATTTTCCTGAAGTCCATCTTCTTTTAACCTTTGAAAAAATTCCTCCAAAGATAATCAAAACATTCAATAAAAGAAACCTTAACCAACCAATTATACCTCTGGATTCATTATTTTCTTTGCAGACAAGTAAAGTTTCAACATGAACTTCTTCATGGACTTCTTCATTACCTTCCAATGCATCCTTTTGAACCATAGCTCCTGGATGTAGCATAAATCCCATGTTTTGGTTTTCACTTTCACTGCTACAATCTATCATATTAGAATTCTCCATGCTTACCATTGGATGAAAATCCTCATAATCTAGCCAATCTTAAAAAAGGTTCATCTCTGCTACTAAATAATCAATATTTCTCGAGTCTTATTCAACAATATTTAGGATAGTTGTGGGAAACTATCCATCACCATACTCTTCATGGTCTTCATGCAACACTAAAGTCTTCTCATAGGTTTCCTTAGTCAAAATATTATTGTCCATCACTTTACCCGCTGGAATCCTCTCAGCGTCATCTCTCTGAGGTAACTCTACATCATCTTCAACATCTAGTAACATATGCTCAATAAAGAACTTATCTATCTCATATACTTCATATAGGAGTCTCACCTCTTCATCCACCTGCATAAACACATCATTCAAATGTTCTTCATCACCTACAATAATAAACAAAATATTAGACTTAAAATCATAAAGCTCTTCATTCGATGCCTTAGTCTCCACATTTCTATGTTGATATGAACTCGTCCCATTTTTCAAGAAACTATCAATAATTATTTCCTCAACATTCTTGTCTTCATCTTTATCAAAGAATGCTCCCTTCTCAGGTTCACAATAATAAACCTTCATCTCCAACTGAACTACTCTGAGTTCTCTCCTCAAGTTGGCATACATATTCTGCCTCAGCTTTGTCTGCAATAATTTCTACCTCACCTTGTTCCTTCTCAGTTTCCATCCATACCACTGGTCTTCCTCACATTCTTCTAGCATCATCATCAATGTATTTATGCTTTCTTTCATCTCAACAATTTCCTGGTCAAGCTTCTTTTGACTCATCTTCTTTTCCTTGCCATTTTCCTTGGCATCTCCTTTCTTCCTGTGGCTTTCTTTATCATGACTTTCAATAGTCATATTTTCTTCCCTCTGTGGAATCTCCTTGTCCACTTGTGATATGCAACAAGCCTCTCCCATCCCCTTGTAACAAGTATTCAACTTGTCATCAATACCAAGTCATCTTATTGGTATTCTCTTGGTCCTCTGTAGTAGGACCTCCTCTTGAGTATGCATACTCCTCAACTTCCAATGCTGTAAGGCCTTTGAACTTCAAATGTTCACCTACACTTGAGAAATTTTATTTTTATCTTCCTCTGCTAAGAAATTTTCCTTGCTATCTCTTCCACAAGATTTACTATCCTTTCTCTTCACAACCTCCTGCTATGCTTTGCTTCTATCATTCTTCAATATGCAATCACAATTTACTTAGACCAAAATCAAATCATATGTTATACCTGTGAGATATACTAAGTATATCATCTTCTTAATCTTTCACTCGTTGGAACAAACAACCTTATGCTCCACTTCTTCCTCTACTGGCTGTAACACTACACCACACATCCAATTCCTCTTATTTATTTCTACTGGAACTGATCTTCTTTTCTCCAAGAACACAACTATGATATGACACCAAATGATGACCTATTCTCAGGTATTATCACAATAACCTAAAATTTTAGACATTTTTAATATTTCTGCTTTGGATTCATTCAAATAGGTATCTCAAGATCTCTGACTAGACCTCATTTCCACTGCCTTGCATCGATATTTCAAGGGTTCTGAAGTTTGAACTCTTGATTTCTCTATTAATGGGTTTAAATATGATCCAAAGGATTGTATCATCCTTGGTTTTTGACAGTCTTTAAATATCACTATCGATCACATTTATGGGTTGATCCAACATCTCATTCTCTCTTTGTATTACTCCTATGATCTCTTAGCAGTCTAAATTATATTGATTTTCTTCAACATAATCTGCACCTACGGAAATGGGCTTAGATTTCTCCCCCTGTCTAATTCATATGAACTCAACTTGAAACCCATGATTTAAAACTGATTGGCACTTATATACCTGATAATGGAACCCTGAGGCGCTTAATCCTTTAAACCTCATGACCATGATCTATGACCCTAGGCTACCCTTCAGATTTTTCAAAAGGTGGGTTTAAAAACTACGCGATGAAATGTGAGTCTACTTAGTGTTGACATGTGGATCTTCTAAACCACCAGTATTTACTTTTCACCTTTTATCTTTAGAGTTAACCCCCTTGCTAATTTTATTGTGAAATGTATTATCCACTATAGATCGTCATTCGAATCCCAATCCAACAATCCAACGATCATTGCTAGGGATTGATACTTGGGGGTTATGGTTCAACATTCACCAAGAAAACCCAACTCAATTACACCTATGACGAGAATGGATCAATAATCATAAATTTTGATCAATGATCATTAGATCCATTCTTACTGGATATCAAATTAATGCCTATACACTCGATTTAAATCCTAATCTCCTTATCTCAGTATTTACACCGTGTCCAGAACCTATAAGAATAAATTTTGTCATGGTGATGAATTATAGTTCACCTGCAAAGACGATATACTTAGAATTTGACACCATTAGAGGGATTCTAACCAAAATTGCCATCAAAGAGATATCATATGGAGATTAATTAATTGATATTATACAACACTCGAAACAAAGTATTCCATTACTATTTGCATGCTCACTGTACATAGTATTTTATATATGCAATCTTTCCCTCTTGCATTACGTTCAATAGGGCCTTCCTTCAATATCTATGGTTTGATTTCTCAATGAATGGTCCTTCGCACACCCAACTACCTTTAATTCATTCTTCTCACTTTGATATTTACAAAAACTCATCTAGTCTACTTAATCCTGTTCCATCTTTTTGGCCTTCGTAGGTCTTCTCGCCATGTTTTCCTTCACACACACACACAATTTCTAGTTTATTAAAAAAACCCCTCTCTCATAATCTCAAAATTACACATTTTAAAAGAAAGCATTATGATACCAGATTCTAGTCCAGATACATAAAACTCTCCTCTAACAACTCGTAGGATATCTCATATCCATAAAATCCTCTAGGATTACTCACTTATCCCTAATATCTCTACAACTTTTGAGATCCTCTACTTTAACCAATTTCAATTTAAAATATTCTAGAATTCAATCTACACTTAGGAAAATAAACAAATCAATTAAGGGAACCCACTCCATTTAGTACATGTGTGACAAGACCCCTAGGTCTTGTAAACCTTGAAGAATTCTCTTGCATCAAAAGTCTCGATTATGAACTCTCTTAGAGCTTCTTGTAGTAGAACTAAAACCCTACTTCCTATAGTTTCATGTAGCTACATGTTTTATTGCATATTTTGGATTTTTTTTGGGTTTTTAGAATATGGTAGTGAATGATAATGGGTTGTAGTTTCAAGGAATGTATGAAATTGGTATATGGAGGATGTATATGAATGGAGTTGAGTGAAATAGTGGTTTGTATGTTGAATGCATGTTTAATAGATCTTAGGGTTTTTGCATGGAGGTTATGTATGGTGGGAAAGCACCGATGAAATCGATGAATGGAGCCTTAAAGAGTATGGACATGCTATCTTTATCGGTACTATAGACCTCCAACACTATTATGATTCTTGTACCTTGTAAAAATTCTAATTGTGATTTTGAGAATGATGAAAACTACAATGTGTTGTAGGTATGCTTATTGTTTGCTTTTTCAAGTTGATTATGAGTTTCTTCCTTGGTGCTACTAACATTGTTGATGCCTCTTTTATTTTTGTTGTAGCTGACTTATGAGTTTTGATTAGTCAAAATGACCAATATGAATTCCTGTATAGTGATGCTAAAGGTTGCTTCTTGATGTGAAGCTGTGAAGTTCATGTACAGATTTTGTACAATATTTGTACATATCCAGAATTACTGATAGCATGGACAAAAATTCATTGTTGATATCTGTGCATTCTAAGGAATGTTGTGAAGTGAATACAAATAGGAATTGATGTTGTCTATGATGCCATTTCACGACGTTGCAACAATGAATGATATGTTTGAAACATTGAATTTATTGTTGTTGTTGGAATAGTGCATTGTTGTATTTAACAACATTACAAGATTGTTACCCTCGACAACAACAAAATCATTGTATTTTTTCCCTTGACAATAAAAAAATCAGCGTATTGTTGTAGCATAGTGTTGTTTGCAAGTTGTATGATGATGATGAAGGTGATTTTTGTGGTGTTGGTATGTTGTAGTTATGAGATGAAGGTACTGAACAATTGTTGTTTATGATGAATATGTTAATGATGTTGTTGATGATGTATATGAAATGGGGGATATGAAGAAAGTGTAAAGTATTGATAGGGATTATATTCCTTAGCTCACGTCTCCAAGCACATCATCTTCACACACCACCACTTATAGTCTCACAGGACATAGTACAATGTTTTTGAAGACTTGTTTATTCTATTTTTGTTGGATATATAGTTTGACAATGTGTATAGGTGCATATTCAATGGAAACTAGAAGAGGCCTTGTTGGTGGTCAATATCAATATATTATCCTGATATCACAAATGGAGATGGACTTACCTTGATGCCATTTCTTTTCTTTTCTCTAGTCATTAGGTGGTAATGTTATTTCTTATTTTTATATATGTTGTTGTACACGGTGGAATGGCTAGTTTTAGAGATGCTCATGAAAATTTTAATGGGAGAATGAACTTATTTTTCTCTCTTGCAGGGGTGTCACTTTCTATATCACTCTTGCTAATGTTTTGTAGCCCTGTGTGGAAACATTTTGTGATGTAAAAATAAATCCACAACCAACTTTGTAAGATGTGTGGTAGCTGAAAAAAAAATATAAGTACATGTTTTATCTCCTCTAATTGTTTTTTGGTGAAATATTGTTGCACTATAAGTCCTCATTTGTAGGTTCATAAAGAATTTAAGATTGACTTGGATGCATCCCATATATATACTATTTTCCTAGAGAGCTAGAGAGCACCGTGGTTGGGTACCTAGGTGTTCTTGGGTTAATATTGACTCCTTTGTAGAGTCGTTGATTAGGTCATTGTTGAGTTTACCTTAGTGGTTTATGGGCCTATGGGATTTTCCTATAGTATTTGATGTGAGTCTTTGCATGTCATTGCATGGCTATCTCCACACCATGCATTTCCATGCATGTATTCACATGGATATCTCCACTCCATGCATGTCTTTGCATGGCTATATTGATGCCATGCATGTATTCACATGGATATCTCCACTCCATGCATGTCTTTGCATTGTGTTCTATTTCTAGTAAATTTTTAACATGACTATCTCTAGGCTATGCATGTATTAACATCGTATTATAATTCTAGTAAATTGTGCTATTTCTCTCTCATTTTTTGCATGGACGTCTCCATGCTAGGAATGTCTTAACATTGTATTCTGATTCTAGTAAATTGTGCTAATTCTGTCTTAGTTTTTAACATGGTATTGGGGCCTATTTTCGTGGGCTCTCTAGAGAGAGTGGATTATTTGTTTTTTAATAGGTCTCTTAGTAGATAGAAATATGTCCATAGGATGGATAGTGGTTCAGTATTTATAGTCATGTTGATGTTAGGCCCTAGAGTACAACAAGTTCCCATTCAATATTTTTACTACCATTTTTTGGACCAAAGGTACGGTTGGTTCCTAGCTGGTAATTGTTCTAAATAATAGTATTACAAGTCAAGGGAAGAACATTGCCATTTGATTAAAAAAACCCACAATTCATTTTTTATATTCATAGATTCCCTTATTTGACATTATCCACCAAAATTTTGGGATTCTTTGTAACACTACCTTGAGTAGTGACTTTTCCCATTCTTTTTGTATTCTCACATGCATGCTAGGGTATCCATGACTTTGGGAGTTTACATGCCTTCTTTTGGCAGTTACTCATAGACTCAATTTATCCACACTAGAGTTTTGTTAGAGTATCTACTTCAAAAGTTTCATAATTTGGATCACACCACTTTGTAGGGTGTTTTAACAACTTGTTTCAGTTGGGTTTGAGCATTCCTTTGATCCTATATGGATTTGGGTTCCATTATGTTGATCTTCATTACAAACAAAGAGTTTTTTTATCAGCTACATCAAACATATCTCAATCAGGTCAAACTATTCATTATGCTCATTTCACATTGATGATACCAACACCATTTTCCCTCTCCCCTAATAGCATTGGAGGCCATTTCTTCTTTGGTTGGGAGGAGTGATAGGGATTCTAGTCCCTAGTTTTTGCATATGTATTATTGTGTGAGCATTATTGAGATTATTATTGTCGTGACCTTTTGGTTTCCTATTCTTATGGATTATTTGAGATCTTTGCTCCAACCATCTCTATTCTTGTGGTTTGTTTCTAGTTTTTAGGATCTAGGGAGTATTTCTCTCATAGATCGTTGAGGTAGTTTTCCTCTTGTAAATATATTTAATTTTCTTATTTGCTTAATAAAAAAATAGTCATAGTTTCTATATTTTATTTGTGTGTATGAACTTGGCCCATGAGTGGGATTTCCCACTTTGTTAGGAAATCCCACATCAAGTATGGATAATCTATGAAATGGATTAGGATCAAACTTGCAAATAGTGTGTATGATGTTGCTTTATTTGTGATGCTTTTTTCATGCTTGTACACTAAATTTTCCTATTTTACTATTTTGAGGTACCCTTGATCCTTGATATAAGCTTGCATATTCTTCATGGGCACGTTTTTTATTCTATTCATTGCACGTTAATCAGATGCAAACCTGCAATACTTAAAAAGTTATTTTTTCTTTCTTCTTTTCTTTTCTTTTTTCCTTTTTTTCTTTTCTTGTCAAGGAATTGGTGCCCCATCATGCTCATTGTGGTTTTCATGGTGGGAATACATTATTACAAACCTAATGCTACCTCTAGGGAGGTTTTATACCAAAGGCCTATCCTAGATGACTTGGTGAGGTTTTCACTTGGGATTATTTTTTTCTTTTTTCTTTGAAAGAATTGGAAATCAAGATGGGTTGAGAGCATTATTGCTCTCAACTGCACCCAATGTTGAGATTTCCATGTGGCTGTGAATTCTTCCTTTGAAACACACTTCTTATAGATTTTGAGCCTATAACCATGATCCAAAAAATCCTTAGATGCTGATAATTTTAAATACACATAAACATCTACTTGATTTTTGAAATACAATGATCGCTTAACCGTTTTGCAAATTAAATGTGAAGAAATTATCTAACCAAATCCACTGTAATGATAAATTAATTGCAAATATTTGAACTTGAAATTAAAAACAGTAATATAATCACATACACAAGTTGGAAAAAGCAGAGTTCACCCAATTTGGGCTACCTCTCTGGGTCTACTTCAAATAGAGACCTTTTTTATTAATGCTCAAATGCTTGTGTTTTACAATAAACTTTTAACGTGTTGATCAAATGAAAAAAACAGATTGCACTGTTGAATTCCTGACAAAAAATTGTGTAAAATTGATATAAAATACTTGAAATTCCATCAAGGTACCATTTGACACACTTTACGGTGTAGCCTCACAACTTTGGTACCATCGTGCAGAGTTATGAGACCAACTTTGCATTAAATATGTGTCTACAACCTTGGGTTGCATGCCATTAAATAGGGCGCACACCTTAACCAAAACCACGAAATTAGTGGTCGAATCTAAATATAGTTTGGTTGGTTTTATAACCAAATTTGGACTTGTAGCTGAATTGGTTAAGACATAGTTATATATGTTGTAGATCAGGGGTTTCAGCCCGACCGACCACCACATATTTCAACGCTTTGTTATTTTGTTGTAACCATAATATATAACTACATGTTATAAATAGTTATAATTCCTATGGATATCTTACATCCGTTATCCCCTTCTGCAACAGGTGTGAGTCATATGGTAAGGTGTCAAGACCGAGAGCTAAGGGTTGAGGGCTTAGGTCCTTGGCCCTTTAGACACCAATTCTAACTTTATTACAATTCAAATATATATGAAAACATATTATGTTAAGAAATGTTGTGGTGGCATGTTGGTAGTGGGGGCTATGTTAAGTCTTGAGTTATGGAGGTCGCGGGTTCGACCCCTATTGACTCCATAAATTTTAATACATATTAACCAACATTGGCCAATGAGAGGCTACCGCATGAAAGCTTCTCATTGGCTCTCCAATGCCACATGCCATTCAACAATTGGACCACTTGTCAACCAACGATTGATCCACTGGTGTTGTACCTTGCCCAATCAACTTCCAATAACTATGTGACACATGTCACCCTTGTACTGGTGACACGTGTCACCTTTTTTTTATTTTCCCTTTGACCTTTGACCCAATATTTGACCTTTGACCCAATCTTTGACCGCTCATATATTTTTCATACGAACTCCGTTTGAGGTGAAATTTTCACCGTTGGAAAGCTATTGTCGAGCTCTACGCATTGATGGAATTTTTGGGATGATTTGAAGAATTTGAATTTTGATAATTTTTGAATCATTATGGACCTCTGTGGATGTTCCAGATCTTTTTGGACCTCTGTGAGCATTCCCAGATCCTCCTAGATCATTCCTCCCCATTGGAAGACTATTGGACCACCAAAAGTGTCGATTACTGAGCAACTAAATGAGGGTATATTTCCCTCACCCTTCCGATCTCCATCCACTTGGATTTACCTAGTTTTACCCCTTTAATACCAACTCAAAGATATTCCATATCACCTTGTTATGAAGTTCCGATCCTTCTATTGAGAATGACATCTTCCTATAGCTCGTCCAAATTATGGAGAAAAATTATCAACTGTTGGAACCTGAATACTTTCATCTTCATCCATAATCACAGGAGGCTCATAAAACTTCAAATTCTCAACATTTACCATTGAATACATTTGCATGTATACTGGTACATCCAAATGAAAAGAATTAGTACCAATCTTCTCCAAGATATTGAATGGACCATATCATATCGGCCTTATATTTTTACCTTCACCTTTCAATCTATCTTTGCTCATATGTAACCATACTTGATCACCGACTTCAAACTGATGATAAAACCAATGTTTATTATTCATTTCCTTATACCTTGCTTGGCTCTTCTCCAATTGTTCCTGTTCTACTTGATGTACCTGTGATATCCTTTGAATTAGCCTTTTAGCTTTATCTGTATAATCCTCTACATCTTATTTACTTTCTTCTCTGAAGGAAAACTCTATAGGTGATTTAGGTAAGTACCCCAAACAAACTTCAAAAGGAGTTTTCTGAGTAGACAGATTCATCACATTATTATAGGCATGATGGATATAAGGAAACTGTTCATCCCATAATTTAGTATGCTTGTTGCAGTATCTTCGAAGTAGATGTGCCATTGTTATGTTTACCACCTTTGTGTGTCCATATGTTCGTGGATGAAAAGTTGTGATATTCTTCAACTTAGTGTCCATTAGCTCGCATCAATGAGACCAAAACTTTCTGAAAAAGTGAGAGTCTTGATCTGATATAATAGATGCATGAAGTCCAAAATGAACCCATACATTAGCAAAGAATATACATTCGGTCTGTTCAGCTATGACTTGTTTCTTTCATGGCATAAAAATACACATCTTGCTGAATCTGTCCACCACAACATATAGATAATCATGACCTGTCATGGACACCGGAAAACCCCCTACAAATTCCATGGAGATACTTTCCCATGGATGTGAAGGTACCAGAAGTGGTGTATATAATCCTAGCTTTTGGTTGCTAGGCTTACTTGTGGCACACATGACACACCCTTTTATATACTTGGAAACTGTTTCATTCATTCGAGGCCAATAACAATACCTTTATAATTGTGCAACTATATTGCCAAACCTGAAATGACCAGATATGAGAGATGTATGAGTTTCTCTGATTACATTCACTCTTTCATCTCTTGGTATACATAATTTTACAAGATGATATAATAAACTATCATGCATATAATAATATGACTGCTGATTGTCATGAGTTAATGCATCATATACGTCTTTAAAATAATCGTCCTTATCATATTGTTCTGCATAACTTTCATGTGCTAAAGGATTATACCTAAGTATTGTAGATGCATTAATTACTGGTCTTGATAACATATCTGCAACCTTGTTATGAATACCCTTCTTATACTTGATTACCAAATGAAATTGTTGTAGAAAACCCATCCACTTGAAGTGTCTTGACTGTTGAAACTTGGTATGTGATTGCAAAAACTGTAATGGCTAATGATTTGTATGAATTATTGTTTCCTTTCCCATTAAGTAATGCGTCCATTTCTTTACACTTTGTACCAACGCATACAATTCATTATCATCTGTTGGATAGTTAATCATAGCTTGCGTGAAAGTATCATAATGATCACATATAGGTTTACCTCGTTGCATCAAGACTGCTCCCATGGAATATCTTCTTGCATCGATTGGAATCTCAAATGGTTGTTGTAGATATAACATAGCCAAAAATGGTACGGTTCTTATCTTCTCCTTCAATGTGTTGAAGGCCTTCTGTTGTTTTCCTCCCCATTGAAATACCTTCTTAACACTCATTAATTCATGTAGAGGTGCTGCTATGTATGAGAAATTAGAAATGAATTTTCTCCAGTATTGTACTGCTCCTAAGAAGCTCCTGACTTCGGTGGAAGTAGTTAGCTTGGGCCATTTCACAATGAATTCTACGTTTCCAAGATCTATCTTTAACTAACCATTCTCTGCAATGTAAACCAAATATACTAGATATTGTTTTTCCAAATTCACACTTAGATAACTTGATTTACATCTTCTCCTTATTCAAGAGTTCAATAACTATCTTGACATGCTTTATATGATCTTCCCATATTTTACTAAAGATCAATATGTCGTCTATATATAAAATGAAAAAAATCATCTATATAGGGTCAAAACACATCATTCATCACTCATAAAATTTGTTAGTGCCTTACATAATCCAAATGGCATAAACAACCATTTGAACAAGCCTTGCTTGGTATTGAAAGCAGTCTTCCATATGTCACCTTCTACAATTCTGATATGATGGTAACCACTTCTCAAGTTCAACTTAGTGAAATACATAACAATCTTAACTTATCTAATAGATTATCTATTCTGGGAAGAGGATAACGGTTTTTTATTGTAATCTTGTTCAGGGCTCAAAAATAAATACACATCCTCCACGTTCCATGTTTATTTGGAGCTAATACAATATGAGAACAACATGGAGAGGATATTGGTTTGATGATTCCTTTATCGAGCAACTCCTGGAATTTCTTCTTGATTTCTTCATTCTCAATCACTGATGACCTATACATTCCAATGTTCGGAAGATGAGCATCTTGCTACAAATATATTTCATGTTCAACCTCCCTTTTAGGAGGCAAACCTGTAGGTTCGTAAAACAACTCATCAGAATTAGACATGATGTTGACCAATTCCTTTTTATAATTTGGATCAAAACCTGCTAAAGCATATGCTATATCTTCTTCTTTCTGTTTCACTATCACGAGAAAAAAATATTTACTTGCACTCACAAGTCTCATAATTTTCCCCATTCTCACTAAAGAAACATTAGTTTTTATGCGATGAGCTCTGACAATATATTCAACCCCATATTGAGAAGGTGATGTTTATTTTCTTCTTGATAGAAAACAAACTTCCTATCAAATAGATATGGACTACCAAAGACAATGCCACAAATGTCAAGAAGCACAACATATAACTCAACCTCGTCAAAGAAATTAGTTGTAATTGCAAACCTGATCTTATACTTCTTTGTTACCTACAATTTATCATCTTCACACACCCAACCTTATAGATATGGATTTTTGTGAGGTGTCATCTTCAATCCCAACTTCTTAACAATTTCTTCAGATATTAGATTAACTTGAGATCCATTGTCAAATAAAGTATCTACCTTAGTATGCTTGACTATAACTCTGACATGGAAAAGCTCACTCCTTTTGTTTTGATAGCTGACTATAACTGAAGAATTTGAATTGATAGCTGATATATCTTTTCTTCCTATGGCCATGATATTAGATTCATCTCCAGAATGTGACCCTATATCTTGATGAGATGATGCAATAGTCTTATGCTTCCCTTTATCCTTGAATTTCTTCAGTCGTAATTATGGATGCAATTTCCAACACTATGATTCCTCATGTCCCTTTCTCTTACAATGAGAACATGTAGGTCTTCGATCATCTTGCTTCACTGTGGATGATTTCTTACTCTTCCATTTACCTTTCAGTTTCTTATTGAACTTGAATGGATTCGTATCTTCCTCACATGCTTACCCTTACTAGCCTCCATATGCGTATCTTTTATTGACACCTTATCAATGTTAGTACTAATAAACATTAGAATAGTGTGATGAATATATGAATGCATACCACCAATATATTTCATAAGATTTTCATGAGTATACAACTAAATTCCTAGGGATAATGCCTTCTTTTTGAATTCCTGTGTATATGCATGAATATTATGCCCTTTACCCTGTCTTAGATGCTGCCACTCAATCATTTCCATCTGTGTATGTGCCAGTGGATATGATTGTTTCCTTATCTCCTTAGTAAACTTATTCTAGGAAGATATTAATTTACCTTTTTGAACAAGATCAACTTGCATATTACTCTC
>WSFP011484412.1:0-15691 GCA_009831015.1 Picea engelmannii | reverse complement strand
TTGCATTTGGAAACATTTGGCATGTTGGAAAGGATAAATATGTAAATAGTGATAATTCCTTTTTCTTTGTACCCTCAAATATATGAAAATGACTTGGATGGTTAGTATGCATAGTTTTGAAAATATAATGTGCAGGAAAACTAATAATTTGTTTGGCTGAGGAATGTTGAAATTGCAGGAAGAAAAGGGTCTTGGATATGGAAGTATTGTAATCCCATAAGGAAAACCAATTGCATGTGGAGATAAAATGCTATGGGCAGGTAAGTCCTATACTTGTGAATTTGGTTCCTGTGTGGAACAGATATGAAAATAAGTGCGGAATGTGGAAATCTGTGGGTGACAGATTTGCAAGAAAATTCTGAATTTGAAATTGATGATAATATCTCATAATTTATGTATACCTGTGATACAGGTGAGATGAAAAATATCTATCTTGGGAGGAAAGGTGAAGGATGTCAATATGGAAAGCATGAAAAAGGATACTGTTGAGATAGTAGAACCTTTTGGTAAGCCATGATTTCCATAGAATATGTTTTTTTGTGGAAACACAAGCTAGAGGGATGCCTTGGAAGACCAATTCCGAGGGACACCTCGACTTTAAGGCTAAATGACTTATTTAGAACTCTTCCTATGTGATAAATCCTTGGAAAGGAAATATGGATCACCTGAGGAACTATATAGAAGAGAAGGGGATGCCTGAGCCTAGGCCTGGAGGGTGAGTGACCACAAGTGAGAGGAGACTTTGATAATTATTATAAACTATTGATTGGGATCATGCACACAATGGGTATGTCAAGGAAAAATAGTGAGATGAGATAAAAAGATAACCATATGGATGAAAATCCATGAACTGTACAGATAATTATTGTGCTATATTATGAAATTTTCCTCTTGAATTTCACACAACAATAAAATGTTTTCACATCTAATTGTGATTAATATGCTTGTTGTCCAAGATTATTGAAGGTAGGTGACAAAGGCCAAGAGTCTGGAAAGGACATGACTAAGAAAGAGGATCAATTTTTCTAAAGCAGCTGAATGACAAAGGCATGACAGGTGTTACTAAGAAAGAACACCGAGGACAATGTTCCTTTTAAGGGGGAGGGGATTGTAATACCCCTTTTCCCCCTAGATTGTAATTAATCATTAATTATGATCACCATGCTATGGCATGGGAATAAGTTAAATGTTTTGTTGTTTATATTTCCAATAACTAATTGTGGGGGTGAAGCCTTGAATTACTACTGGTCATTATATCACTAGACGAAAGAGTGAGGAAACAACAGAGAGGGTTCACTATGTCAAAATGACCCAAATTATCCTTGCTGAAATAATCAGCCTCATCTCGATCCCAAGGAAAAATCAGTTAATGAAAGAAGGACTAGTGGTTGAACAATCAACTGCCCCCATGAATGGAAGCATGGAGAGTCTAGCTGAGGAGAAAGAAGACCGTCATCCCGAAGTACCACAGAGTGCAGTTTTCCTGTGGGCCCAGAATGACTCGAGTTTCTTCTGACAAAAAGAACAAGACAGGTCCAGAACCTTCCTGGGGAGGAAAAAGGAGTGAAAGAATACACACGAAGGTAGACAAGAAGGAGAGACACTGGGAGGGGGTGTGTGACCTGGATATGAAGAGATAAAGAGGAAAAGTGTGTGAGGCTCTCTAGCTGAGAAGAAGAACTGGAAGATCAATCTATTATGGTTACTGGAGAGAACAAGAGAAAGGATCTCTGAGAATTTGTAGAAAAAATGACCTGAGCAGAAGGTCATGAGATTGATGTTGAGGAAGCATATGATAATCCTCGCAGAGGATGTGAAAGAGAAAGAACCTATGAGAAACTGCAAAAGTTCCTTAGTGATATCATGCCTTGGCACATGGGTGGCCAGAGTGATAAGAATGAATTCCCCTGAGCCTACGATTGGGTGGAAATACGAACACCCACAGTCAGTTGATCGATGCTCGACTGTAATAGATAAGTGTTTCATTTACTCTATGCACTTGAACTAAAATGCAATTTTTGAATGTCTGTAATTGTGATAAATTGTGCCTTGCGTGAAATTTATAGAAATAATGTTTATTGTTCTTGTCTTGTGCCCTGATCTTGACTGTGTCTCATTGCATTTCTAAGCGTATCTCAAGGGACATGTGTCAACATATAAAAAACATCTAGCCAGGATAGTATGTCGAATTATTAAGGAGGCCAGACGACAGTTGTGTCCAGCCTAAAGGAATAAGGGAAATAAGCATGTTTTCCCAGTAGATGAAGAGACAGAGGAGAATGCCAATGAAGATAATCATATTTTACATACTTTTGTCTTATTCAAATATATGTTATTTTTATTGTAAGAAGTCCATCTGTTTGAGTTGTGACATTTTTTTGTATAAATACATAGATTCAATATCTATTCAAGGCTGCTTATTACCGGATGTAATGGAGAAAACTCTCATTTTTTAGTATTAATACAAGTGTTGATAGAGATTCTAATTTTCGTTCAGTTTGAGTTCTGTGTTTATTATGTATTTCCATATCCCTCAATTTATTTATGTAATTCTTTGATAAGAGATTGATTTCAATTTAGTATCACGACTACTATAATCACATTATATCAACAATTCGTTAAGTAAGCAGTTTTTCCTCTGTATTTACTATAAGTAAAACAAGACCTACAAGCTCTTTCAATTACTGCATTTCATAACTTGTTCAAGGGTCCACTATTTACTTTCTTCTACTGCAAACAAGGTGAGACTCATCTTCCATTGATGCCTAGATTTGTTTAACGGTTTTGTAATTTTCTCCCACACCATTTGATATCATAATTGTGACTCAGACAACGAAATACGACCTTTGTACTGTCATATTATTAACTTCATTTAAGGATTATTTATTATATAACTAAAGGTAGAAAAAGCGCGCTTTTAAAACATTCTCTTTAAAAATTATTGATGCCTGACATTACTCTTTGAGCCTTAAGTTTAATCTCAGGAACAACATATTTTTGGTGCCGCTATCAAGGACGAAGGAGCAAAGTTATTTTCCCTCGGAAAACAACAAGGTAAATTTCTATCTTTGATGGTGAACAAATATTGAATACATAAGTAAGGCTTATTTTAATCTTTCACTTGGCGACTCTGCCGTAGAAAAAACTAGCATTCGGTCGAAAGAATACCAAAACAAATCTAGGCGATAAGCAGAACACACTAGTGTCAGATCCCGAAAGGTTGTTGAAACCAAAGGGATACCTCAAATCGACTGTTGCATCAGTAGGTAAAGTATATAAACCCAAAGTTACACAAGTTAATGCTAAGGTTCATATTGAAGAACTAACCCCTGAAGAAAGTTTTAAACAAGTACCCTATGCAGAGGCATCAACTAGTAAACCTCAGGCTAAGCTTGAGAATCCGGAGGTAATTCTTCCCGAGATAAAAGTTGAGATTGAATTGAATGATACTCCTACCATTTAGAACAAAATATCCCTCTCGATACCTGTTGTCATTGACAGCCTGCCATTTCCACCCTTTCCAAAAGTAAAGGCTTCAGTTTCCGAAAGCTCTGAAGAATATATTTTCTACCCTGATTCATCCTCTATCAATTATCCTATATATACATCTTCTAAGTATGAGGAAACCAACTCACACTTTCGATATCCTAACGGAATTTTTATGGAACTTCCTTTGCCACATCCCGAAGTAGTCGAAAGGTCACCATTTTAGTCCCTCAAAGTTTTCAAAAATCCCCTTTTTAGCTCTCGAAGTTCATCTCCTAGACTTCTAATGGCCGGTGTTGGAGGCGGAGGAGCAGGTGGAAAAGGTCAAGGACAAGCTCTTCCTCCCAGAATCTTTACCAAGGTAGCTTCCAGATATGATCCCTTGGTCCTCCCTACCATGCTTCATGATTTGCCCGAAAATTATATGAAAACCCTACCAAAATTCACGGGAGAAGGAGATTTAATCGCAACTGAACACATAGCCTTTTTTTATCAGTTTGTTGATATCCTTGGCATTGAGAACGAGGATGTTTACTCAAATATTTTAGTACAAACCTTTGAAGGATAAGTGAGAACATGGTTCAGAGGACTCCCTGTAGGTTCTATATAGTCATATGATGAACTAGAAAATTCTTTCCTAAGAAAGTGGGGCGAGAAAAAGGACCATCTATAATACTTAACTGAATTTGGGGCTTTAAGAAAAAAGAATCCTGGATTAGTTCTTGAATTTACTCAAAGGTTCAATAAACTGTACAAAAAAATTCCAGCTGAATTCAAACCCTCTCAACCTGCGACAAAGGTAACTTTTACAGGGGCTTTTGAAACCGACTTTGCCCTCATCTTAAGAGAAAGAGGATATTCCACTCTAGCAGGAATGCAATATGATGCCATAGAAATTTAATATAATATGATGGCATCCAGGAAGTTAAAAACTAAGGTCGATATGGGAACCAAAGAACCTAAGCGTTGTAAAGAATAGGCAGGACCATCTGGGTCTGGGAAGTCCGTAGAAGAGAAAATGGATGAGATGGCCAAGATAATTAAAGATTTATCAAACAAAATATCCAGAATGGAATTAGATCAAGCCAAACCTGACACTTACGTTAGGAATCATTTCAAGAGAAACCTTAACCCCTAGATGCAACAAGACAAATAAAAAATGAAGATAAAAAATTCCGAGTCCCGTTTAAAACTGAAAATTTTATGCAGAGGGATGACATGCAAAATTATGAAGAGTTAGAAGAAGATCTGAACAACCTTAGTGATGACGATCTTGAGCCACATTTAACCATACAGAATTATGAGAAGTCTTTAGATATAGAATCCCTATTTAATAATGGAGAAAGTATTAAAAATCTGGGAGACTCTGCCTATCAAGGGCTCACCAACCCAATAATGGTTGAACTCCAACAAAAGTACGATTTAAGGCCCAGAGAAAGAAATCCTACGAATTTTACACCAAGAAATATTCTGTCATGAAATAAAACGAATGAGGCAACAATTACTAAACCTCCAACTGAAACAAAAGTTGCCCGAACAAAACCAGTTGAAACAAGAACAACACAAACTAAAAAACCGAAAAATATAGAAGTAGAAGTTCCAACCAGAGAAATTGAAAAAAAAAATCGGAGGTTTCAGTTTAGAAAACAAAATCAATAAAATTAAAATCCCCATGCCTCTGCTTGAACTTGCAAAAAACCTGATTTATAAAAAGAAAATTGCTAAAGTGATAATTTTTTGTGATGCTAAATGTCATGCAAATGTTATTAATCTGTAGGATGAAATACCTACGATCATGTTCAGTCCACACACCGAAAACACTAACGATTTTGTTGCTCCATTTTATATTACACTAACTGTGCATGACCACTTACTCCACAATTGTATGATGGATTTTGGGGCCTCTCATAATTTAACGCCTAAAATTATCATGGAAATTCTAGGCCTAGAAATTACTAGACCTTATCACGACTTGTATTTGTTTGATTCCAAAAAAGTTAAGTGTCTAAGAATGATCAAAGATTTGGTAGTAAATCTTGCACAGATACCCTTGAAAAGTGTCCTTATGGATATGGTCGTTGTTGACGTCCCTACCAAGTACGTCATGCTTTTATCCTAGTCTTGGGGTGCCAAATTAGGAGGATCAGTTCAGTTGGATATGACTTACACTATGATCCCAATTTTTGGTGGACAATTCACACGACTCTACAAAGAAACTAGATTGGCATATACAGTAAGTGACCTTCAAAATCCAAATATTTACCCAGACTATTTTGTTGATCAGGACTTAGGAAATTGTATATTATCGATAGATGATGATTTCGAAGAATGTATAGAAGAAGAAAATAAAAAAGTAGAAAAAACAGAGAAACATGTAAATAGTAGAGAAGGAATGTGGAAAATGTTTTTTGATGGTGCTTCATCCTGCGAAGGAGCAGGGGCTGGAGTGTTATTTGTAGCACCAGGAGATAAGTACGTTATTCCCTTCTCATATATATTATAGTGGGAGATTTATTATATGAATAATTTATGTGAATACGAAGCTCTAGTCTTAGGAATGGAAGCCGCCAGAAAGTTAAAAATTGAACATCTAATAGTTTATGGTGACACAGAGCTCATTGCAAAAAAAATAAAACAATAGTATCAAGATAAGAATCCAAGGCTGAGGTCATACAGAAATTGTGCCTGGGATTTTATAGAGAATTTATTCTCATATTTTAATATTCACTCTATCCCCAGAATGGAAAACAAGCAAGCTGACTCTTTAGCCAAAGTTGTTGCGACCTTCATACAACCCACTATCTTGAAACTGAATTATCACTTTGAGATGAGACATAGACCCTCGATCCCACACAATGTCCAACAATGGAAAGTGTTTGAAGACGGAAAACAGATTAAACAATTCCTAGAAAGTGTTTGATTGATGAGTTTTCTGAAACTCACATAGATCAGGAAAACCAGAATGATCCTACTTGGATTATGCAAGAACGGGAGAACCCAGAAAAATTCCTAGACAAGATCGTGAAGCACTATATGCTCTTTCTTAAGAACAATCAGATTCCTAGAGGCCTGATCCCTTTAGAAATACTATTTGACCAGGATGAAATTCCCTTAAAGTCTACCTTGCATCGTCAACCCAAGGAAGTTGAACACTGTAATGTGGGAACTAGCGAAGATCCAAAAATGGTCAAGATATCAAAGCACCTTCTGGCCCAAATGAAAAGTAAGTACTCTTATTTTATTAGGAAGTACAAGGATGATTTTGCATGGTCTTATGATGATCTGAAAACTTATGAAACCTCTGTTATTGAACACAAGATTCCTCTAAAGCATGGTATTAAACCTTTCAGGCAGAAACTCAGACAGATAAACCCGATCCTCCTGCTAGTGATAGAAAGGGAAGTTAAGAAACTTCTCGATGCAAAAATTATCGTTCCACTTAGGTATTTTGAATGGGTAGCGAATTTAGTCCTCGTTAGAAAGAAAAATGGCGAAATAAGGCTCTGTGTAGATTTCAGAAACCTAAACCGGTCGTCCCTCAAAGAAAACTACCCACTCCTGAAAATGGATCATGTTCTAGAAAAGGTAGTTGGTGCTAATAGGATATCCATGATTGATGATTTCTTCGGGTACAATCAAATCAATGTCCATGAAGACGACAGAGAAAAGATTGCATTTACCACTTTGTGGGGAACTTTTATGTACGATAAAATTCCATTTGGTTTGATGGATGCAGGGGATACTTTCCAGAGAGAAATGGACATTGCGTTTGTCTGTGAGAAAGACAAATTATTTGTTATTTATCTTGATGATTTGATGGTTTTTTCTAACTCTGATGCAGAACATCTGCTACACCTCAAGAAGATTTTCAAAAAATGTAGAAAGTTCAGTTTGTATCTTAATCCTAAGAAATCACATTTCTCTATGCAAGAAGGTAATCTCTTGGGTCCTATAGTTTCAAAAGAAGGAATTAAGGTTGACCTAAAACGAGTAGAGGTTATAGACACAATTAATATTCCTAGGAAAAGAAAAGAAATTCAATCTTTTTTAGGAAAGATAAACTTTTTGAGAAGATTCATTCCCAATTTTGTTCAAATAATTAAAATGATTATAGATATGTTGAAGAAAGACAACGAAGATAAATGGAACGCTGAAGCTAAAGCATCATTCGAGTGCGTCAAGAAGGATATAAGGGAAGCACCGATGTTAGCAAGTCCATACTATACAAATGAATTCCTGATCTTTTTGTTCGCTTCTAAACATACTATTGCAGAGATACTACTGCAAAATAACAAGGAAGGATTCCAGCAACCAATAGTTTTCTTCAGAAAAAGTTTCAGGGATGCATATTTAAGGTACGATATACTTGAGAAGCAAGCATACACAATGGTGAAGGCTCTCAAGGCTTTCAGAACATATGTACTGCATTCCAATATAATCTCTTGCGTGCCAACTAATGCTATTAAAGACATTTTAGTTAAGTCGGACAATGATGGGAGAAGAGGAAGATGGCTGGCTAAAATTCAATAATTTGATCTAGAAGTGAAACCGACCAAGCTAGTCAAAGTTCAGGGCCTGGCGAAATTGTTAGCCAAATCAAATTTCAGGGCACTTGGGATAAATCACTTGGAACCACATGGATATATCCCATATATAGAGGAACTTAACGATCAAACCCCTACGATTAAGATCAAAGATAATTTTTCTTCCTCTTCTTGGTATTGCAATATTGTTTCATACCTACTTACCCTTCAGTGCCCGAATGGCATGACTCCATCCAAGGAGAGAACTTTGAAGCTGTACACAATTAAATATTGTACTATTGATGGCTAGCTATACTAGAAGGATCCTCTAGGTTTCTTGTTATGTTTATTAACAAAACCTGAAACAAAAGGCGTCATAAATGAATTTCATGAAGGAGTGTGTGGAGGACACCACGCTTGGAGGGAAACAACCTACAAGATTTTAAGAGTTGGATATTATTGGCCAAAGTTATTTACTGATGTGAATGCCAAGGTTAGAACCTGCAACTCTTGCCAAATGTTCTTTGGTAAGAAAAATCTCCCTACATTACCTTTAATCCCAGTCAAAGAAGAACCTCCCTTTCAACAATGGGGTCTGGATTTCATTGGAGAGATCCACCTACATTCAAGCGCTCAACATAGATGGATTTTAACCACTACCGATTACTTCATGAAATGGGTAGAAGCTATTCCAACTTAGAATGCTACAAATTAAGTAGTAATAAACTTATTGGAAGAGAACATCCTATCGAGTTTTGGTTGTCCTCGAAAAATAGTCATTAACAACGCCCAAGATTTCAAATCTATGGCAATGGTCAATTTATGCCAAAAATACAACATTGTGTTAGGACATTTAACAACCTATTATCCTCAAGGGAATGGGTTGGACGAATCGTCTAACAAGAGCATGATGACTATAATAAAAAAAGTGTTGACAGAAAAAAAAAAAAAAGGCTTGGCACGTCCACCTCAAATATGCTCTATGGGCGAACCGAATCGACACCAAGAAATCAATAGGTATGTCCCCTTTTCAATTGGTTTATGGTACTGACATTTTCCTTCCTATCAATCTTTCTCTCCTTGTGATGAATCTCTGGAAGGATGCAAACAAAGAGCTGAATGACATTACAAGAAGGATAAATCAACTAATTGAAGTTCAACAAAATAGGGTCAAAGTAGATGATAAAATCCAAAAATACCAAGATAATATGAAGGCCCTTTTCGATAAAAAGGATAAAGAGAGGGAGTTTCTTCCTGATGATCTAGTTTTAAAGTGGGATGCTAGAAAAGAGGATGCGGGAAAACATGGAAAGTTCAACCATCTCTAGTTCGAACCATTCAGGATTGCAATTGTTGAGGGGAAGAATTCCTTCTTACTGGAAAACCTCGACAGAAAAATTCTTGACGCTCCTATCAATGGGCGTTACCGAAAAAATTTTATGCAATAATCATATTCCAGATTCCCATTGTATATACTTGTTTCAATTTCCATGTTTCGGTTTGCAATTTTATTCTTCTTTTGTAAATTATCCAAATTTTACTTTTACTGTAAATAAACCAGGTTTACTTGATATCATCAAAACAAAAATATAAAAACATATATCAGATACCATCTCTATTCTGCAGAATTTTCTAACACCCCCCATTTTGTTCTCTCAAAATAGAATGCATACTGACAGACAAGAGATAAGGATGCATCAAAATCCAACACTCATTTTTCAAAGGCATTCACTTTCTCTCAAAAAAGGTGATAAATTAATGATTACTTGATTGAAAATACAAAGGAAATATGAAGTATGAATTCCTACCACGTTAATTCAAACTAAAATTTTAAGGAAATTGTATTGAATGTAAAGGAGGTTTCACTCATATAAATGTTGTCACCTAATAAAAAATCAGGGAAGTATGAGATTATAGTTAAATTTTGAAACCTTCTCTAAAGGAAATAAAAATGAAATATAAAAAGAAAAAAAAAATTAGAATAAAAAAAAGGGCCTGAAAGGAAGTTCGAGAGTCCATAAACAAACTTATGTCAGAACGAGATTATTTCGTGTCTATCCCTATGAATCATTGTTCTGTTTAAGTTGTGCCCATCCCTGAGCTTTCATTCTTTTCCAATTTTCGCTATTTTTCCTGGGACTTCATAGAAAGAAAGGATTACACCTTGACTCTGAAAACTTAAAAATATGTCTCTGAAAACAAGACTAGGCGAAAATATTTATGTTCCTTTGATTTTAATTGAAATAAAGAATGTTTAGGATAATCCTAATAACTTTAGATTTTCCATCAAATTTTAATTTGACCAATTCTCTCAAGGTTGATCCCTGAAATTCAAAATCCCTATAAAATATTCCCTTTGGGCGAAGGTGTATTGAAGGTTGGAAGTCAGAGTATACTTAAAAAATTATGGAAGATCTTCTTTTAAAGTTTAAGTAGATATCATCCCTTGTATGATACATACAAATTGATTTCCCCCACTTCAAAATATTAAAATATAAGACAGATGGTGAAAGGAAATTCATAATCTGATTGCCCCCATATAGTCCAAGACAAATGGTGAAAGGAAATTCGAAATCTGATTGCCCCCATTTTGTTCAAAAAGAGACGATGAAAGGAAATTCATGTAATGATTGCCCTCATCTCAACAAAATGAAAATATTCTAATTGAAGTGGTGAAAGGAAATTCAATGGGAGAAGTATATAACTTCATCGAGGTACTGAACAGGCTTGCTGGCAGTGAAGAAATATCTATGATCTCTATGGTTTTTGTATATATCTAAATGACGTACTTTCACATCTAATTCTATTTCCAGTAATATTTACATTCTGAACCAACAAGGGACTCCCTAAATATATTGTTACATCCAATTAACCTTGATGCGAATGAAGTCATTCGAAGTCTAATACTTCAGTTAAATTCGTTTTGATTATATTAAACAAATCTGAAGTCAGTTTTAGGAAAGTGAAATTTTAAATGGCCTAACTTGAGATCAATAATCTAAAGTGTTTTGAAGGTTTTATGGGATTCGGTTGAAGTTAAATTCTTCGTTGTATGATTGAATCCTAAAGGTGTTTCCCCACAAAAGAAAAAATGACTCCATTTTCCCAATAAAGGCCACTCGGTCTACTGTTCTTCTATGTCTTGTAGGAAGATGTGATCCCCAATGGAGCCTATGTTGGAACACAATTCTGAGCTTTGAAGATTGCTATTTTTCACCTCTTGAAAATATGATTTTTACCCCAAATAAAGCGAGAACCTGGTAAATGACATTTTAATATTAAATCCAATTCATTGTTGGTTAGATAATAATAAGACATGCACGATGTCTGTCGTTGACGGATTTTCCCCTTTCAATCAAACGATCCTAATAACCCTGAAGTCTTGGAGCCACCTTAATTTTAAGGGAGTTAAATGTCTAACAATCACATCAGACTTCCATGGTTCGGGTGTTTCAAGAATTCTCAACAATAAAAACTCTGAAGTTCCAAAACCCGAAAGTCATGTACTCTCGACTTTCCTTGAGCCTTTTAAAGACACAAGTGATAAGACTCGTGTGCCTTTTGAGTCTTCTTTGAGTAAAACATGGAAGATCCCTTTTCTCGACACGTCATCCAGAATGATGTCATCTATGACACATCACTATGAGAGATGACCCTTTGGTAGCATAACAAAGAAATAATTCAGAAATCACCGAAGCACCAAAATGTCGAAGTATTAAACGTTAAACGATTAAGTTAATCACGATTAAGAGATAAGTATTGAATCCACAGTTTGGATTTCGAGTGTTTCCCTTGTATCATATCCTAAATTCTTCGGAGTTCGAATTTCTGAAATACTTAAAATTAAATGCAATTAATTAAGACTTAAAATCAATTATTTAATAATTAATTGTTTCGCAACTTCAGGTTTTGAGAATTTCTCCTTGAGATACATCGAAAATCCCTGAAGTTAGAACTTCCAAAAAACTTGAAGTTAACACAACATCTTAAAAGTGATTAATTAAAATTTTACAAACAATTATTCAGAGATTAATCTTTTCGCGGATTCGGGATTCGAGAGGTTCCCACTCTGTCACATCGAAAACTCCCGAAAACGAATCGTCGGAGTGTTGGTGTAATTTATGAATAGTTAAGGATAATGATTCAAACACAAATTGCATATCGCTAGGTAGACTTTCCCATCAAATGTTAATAAATTATCCGTGAATGAAGTTATACGAAAAGCGATAACTATGTTTTGAATAAAAGCATTTCAATTTTGAATTCATTTTCACTTTCTGCAATTAGGAAGCTTTATCTGTTTAAAGGATTCACAAATTTTATCTACAACAGGTAATTTCACTCTGTCTCCTTAGAAGTTATGGAACCATGAAAAATGATGAAAAATCCTGATGCGATTGGTGAGGATTCAAACCCAAATGCGGACGTTTTTTCGGACACCACGCCGCGAGCCATGGACACTGTTAAATATTGGACGCAGGTATTTGAGGTTTTGGACCATGAAATCATCAACTGTCCAGAGGAATTTTCTAAAGAAGAAGACGATACTTACACAACTAAACTCAGATGTATAGTGCAGTCAGAACTGCACAAAATAACAACACGACCGAGACTCATTCCTTATAACAACATGATAAGATGGGCCTTAGAGCATGTTGACATCTAGACCAAGAGCATTGTCAACCATCAGAAGGTCATTGTCGGATCTTTCTAACCATAACATATGCAAGTAATGTACAAACTATCCCTTAATCCTAGATATACATTCGATGTTGCATTCATTTTGGAGTTCGAGCAAAATGAGTGCATCTAGTATGTGAGAAACTGTCCCGAGATAATCAAGTCCTGGTGGAGGAACCCAGATAAATTCAGAACCGACGCTCATGGTATATATTCCACAACATATTTGGATGCTCCCATGGTGTATGTAGCCCTGATGCTATGTCGATTGTTCAGAAAGAAGAGTCTCATGCATTTTTCGGTGGAATGGGTATCCATCATGCACGAGGTAGCAAAAGGTTTTACTTTCAATTGGGAAAAAATGTTGTCCGATAACTTGGCCAAAGAGATTGTAGACTATATAAAAACGAAGTCAAAGGGGCATCCTTCCCCCTTTTATATGTCGGCATATATCATGGACGCCATCTATTTTATGATGCCCTTCCCATTGATGAATTGGAGCTGGACTCCTGCCAGTGTCGAGCCCATTCATTTCTACCACTCTAAGGTATGGGAAGAAAAAGCCAAGGATTTATTTTATGAAATATGCCACAATGTTGTGATTCTTGTTCACATAGCCCTGTATGGTCACCCACCTCTTCGAATTTTAGACCAGATTATGGGGAATCTGGGTAAGCTAGCAGATTGGTTTATTGAGGAGAAATTCTCCTATATCATATTTTTTGGGTGTTCGGTCCCCCCCATGCTCTCTCGTGAATTTGTTATGTACCTGAATAGATCTACAAATATAATCACCAAAAATATTGAATACAAAATAGATCCACAAAGCAATATAGAAGAAACCACACTTTATTATTACCAAACCCTTGAGGTAGGGAAACACCATACAATGGATCCTATTATGGAAGGGATCCTCTCATGTTCACTTGCCTCTTCAAGGGGGAATCTTCCTATTGAGCTACAAATCACAATACAATAATTCTCTTCATGCCCCATTACATTTCTTGAACCCCTTTATATAGTGTTACCATCACCTAAGAACATTATAGAGGGGGAATCTTCTAGAAGTAGAACCTTCTAATAAGTCCTCTTACATTTATTATATCTACCTACCCATTTATTATATATATCTATCATAGAGGGCCTTATTTAATAATATAGTGGACCTATTCCACCTTACATTGAATGGCCTCCACTATTATCACTATGGGCCCTCTGGGCCCCCACTACTACCTCTCTAGCTACCTAATAAATTTCTACCAGACCGGCTAGTATGCAGGGAAGTGGCCTACCAGACAGTAACAGGAGGTATCAGCAAAGAGCTAAAGGCAGCACAGAAAAAGGTATGGCTGACTTTCCCCATTCAAGTTGGCATGTTTTCATTACTGGATTTTGGTCACTCCAAAGTGGAGGTTGTGGCTCTGGATGATCTCAAATTGGTTAACATCGAATTAAAAAGACACAACCCACACAAGGTTGTGGAAAATCACCTATCCCAGTTCAACATGAAAAGATATGTGCACAAAATCTCCTCGTATGATGAAATATTCAGGGGAGTTAAGTCTTATGAGGAGTTACAATATAGATTCCAAACCCTGTCCCCGAATCAACAAGCTAGTTTTATCAGCTTTCAAATGCACAGGAGAAACAACCTACTGAAGGTACTACAAGGGGAGAAAGTAGTCACCCCCCCTTCTCAGGAAGCCAAGTCAATAGGTTCTGAAGCCAATCACTCTGGTAAGCAAAAATTCGAGGAAACCCCGAAGAGCTCAAAGGTATTGACACATAAATTAGAAGCATCATTGTCAAGCCAGCTAGGCCTTTAGGAAAAATCCCAACTTGAAGCTTTCCTGAAGAAGGCACAAAATGTGCCTCCTTCATCACCAATTACCCCTACTGGCACCTCAAATACAATAGAAAAAAAATAGTCTATGGAGATTGACACTCCCATTACATCATTGACACCTTTGCAATCCAACTTCAGGACCCCTAATCCCGAAATTGTTTTCGTGAATGATCTTACCCCCATCTCGCCCGAAGAAATGCCTCCTTCGGATTTATTTTTTAGCAGAAAATGGAAGGTCGTCATCAAAAGGGAATCACACTAGAAATATGGAGTGATAACTAAAATGAAACGGATGTTGTATGACGGGAATGATCGAGATGGTCCATAATTCACGAAAGAAGTTGCAGGTTCATTGGGCACTTTTACCACTGCAAATCAATGGTCTTTGGACAATTTGGCCGAGCAACTATGACATAAGAGCTTATTGGTGGAGAACTTGCAAAATCAAATATATGCCATGGAACAAAGTACCAGGAATAGGATGAGCCGAGAATTCGAGCAAATCAGAGCTCATGATCGACAACAAATCCAAGAGTTGTAGGATAACCTCGAGGAGCTCCATCAAATCGCATAGAACAACCGAGGATTGGTTACTCAACGTGATGAATTGATAGAGAATTGCGAGCTATGTTGGACCTGATCGAAGGTACCTCAGTAGACATCTCGGCCTTCCGAACTCAAGCACTGGAAATAAATGAAATGATGGAAATGGCCCAGTAGGACCTTTTTATGAAAGTTGATGACATCCAGAAGTGCTACCAGGCAGTGGATCTTTCTCTAAAGGGCATATATATTAAGGAAAGAGAATCTTTCTCATCCAAATCTAGGTTTCAAGAGGCCATCATATTGGTGCATAAAGGTGATGCCCCTAATTTTCCTATTCTCTCTCCCTTTGAACAATTACGAGGTGATATGGACCTAAGGGTTTGGGAAACGAATTTGGAAGAGAGAAAAATATTATACAAGGAAGTAAAATATGCTTTCTAGGAGTCGTTGTCATCATTATACACGAGGTGTTAAGAACCAAACATCAATATAGCATAGAAAAACCTCAAGAAAAGTACTCAACGCCTTGAAAAAGAGATAATTTTAGATAATAAGCCTCTTCGAGGGGGCAACCTCCTTTTACCCCACTTAAATGTTCAAGTACAAGATG
>WSFP011484411.1:0-15691 GCA_009831015.1 Picea engelmannii | reverse complement strand
TTAAGACTGTGGTCTTGCGAACGTCGTGGTCGTATTGACCAGGACTTAGCCCGGAAAACCAATGCGCTAAGAGCACATCGGGGATCGGAGGATCGGGAGTTCCGAATACATGTGCACCTCGGCACCACGAACTCCGAAACCCCAACGAGAAGCTGTCGAATGGTCATATAGGAACCGATCATGCGGATCCAAGGCTTAGCCAAGTGGGACTGAGGCAACCAAGGAGTGAATAAGAGATCGGTGATCGGTGATTGAAGTTGTCAAGACATCATGGGTGTCAAAACCCCGATAGAAGCAATCCCGAATCCTGAACCAGGGATTCAACTTTTCGCTAATGTAGGCTTCTGGGGATTTCTCAATTATGGGAGATTAACCCAAAAAATTTAAAAAAAAGGAAAGTGGGTGTGTTACATTACAATTGTAGTTGCAATACCAATTGCAGTTGCAGTACCAGTTGTAGTTGCAATATTAGTTGCAGTTGCAGTGTCGGTTTCTTCATACTAGTTCCTTCATGCCAGTTGCAGTGCCAGAACCAAGTGCAATAAAAGTTTTTGTGAAGTGTTGGGACTAATTTTTTATTGTCCTAGTGAGCCTTACCCTAGCAAATCTCCAGCTACCTTTAAATTACAAATTGAAGAACCTTTGAAGTTTTAAAGGTTCGTTATTACTTGTCGTTACTTCCGGATGGTGCCACTACTTGCCAATACTGCTAGAGGTATGTACTTACATATGTTTAAACTATATCATTATTTTAAAGTGTACTTGCGGGAGAAATGATTTTTTGTCTAAACAACTATCGCAGATCTAGAGGGATCTCAGATCCAACACATTCAAAGGAACTATGCACCCCATGTTTGATTACTTTGATATGCCTCTACTTGTTATGGAATTATTGTAATCTTATGAATATCCAAGTTGCATTTTGATCTGTTAAAGTCATCATACTAACCATTGGTCAAAATTAAAGTCAAAGTATTAGATTGATTAAAGTTGAGATTATAGAGTTTATTCCCTGACTCAGATTTCTGTTAAGAAAGCATATTGTCTTAGTACGTAGGACAAGTTGAAGAAAATACTTGTCATCTTGAATGAATGAGACTCAGAAAAAAAACAACACACTCATTCTTGAGGACAAGACTCCAAGTTCCAGGTTTGATTGATTAAATTGATAGGATTCAAATTTACACATATCAAAATTGATAACCTCTAAACACTGTAGTTGTGATAACAATCTTTGAAAAGTTTTATTATTGAATACTTGGTAGCATGTGAGCACTATTGAGATAAATGCTTACTATAATCATTTACTAGATATAACTAACATCTCCTCTAGGAGAAACTTCTTGTTTTGTTTCCAAGTTACCGTGGAGGAATGATTGATCACAACACTAGAAGAGTGTTTCTCTCATTCTTTATTATTGTATTTCTTACTTTTTACCCTTGTTTCAGGCAGGTCACAAGTGATAGCTCTAAAGGATCTACTGTGACAATTGTTCTCGCTATTATTTTATTATTATCATAAAGAGTATTATTCTTGTTTGTTGTTTCTCCCTTGTTGTTCTTGTTCCAGACAGGTCATAGGTGATAACTCTGAGGAAGCTATAGTGATGGTTGTAGGAGGCAACATATTAGATGAGACATGGAGCAGACTATCCAAGTTGTATACATGACCGTATACATCCATGTATCAAAGAAGATGAAGAAGAAGCTACTTTTGATATATATATTATCTAATATGGAGGTTGATTGTAAGGAACAAAAGGCCCCAAAGATGACCGAACATTAGAATAGAACTCATAGTAGACTTGGTCAATTGATAATGAAGCCACCTTGACAGGAAGCAGAATTCATTTGAAGTCTAAATCAACTTTTTATATTAAGACTTGGTATTCAACACCAAATATATCCTACAGAGACTATGAAGTTTTCGTAGACTCAGAAGAAATCAAGACTCAGGGTAAGCCTGATCTCAGAAAGGATCAGAGGGGAAAAAGAGACATATTCTAGGACTGGCAAACAAATTCCATGAGTTGAGAAGATTAGATCGTAGCTTAAGAGACCTCTAGGACACATGAAATCTCCTGAGAACATTCCCTTGTTTAGGTGACAGAGGAGGAAGCCAGTCAAAAGGATTTGGATATGGTTTTTGCCTTGAGACCAGAAGGGAAGTCAATGGTGACTTCCAAGATTGATCTAACATATCAAGCATGTTCCAGATAACAATATAAAGATGTACAAAGTATGATTTGTGTCCAGAGAATTCTCCCAGCAAGAGGGAGAATACTATGATGACACACTTTCTCTAGTAATCTGAAGAAGTATATATATAACAAACACGATTCATTAAAATAAGTAGACACAATATGAGATTCAGAGGGAGCAGGTATGAAAATCCCTGTATTTGAGATTGAGTTATCTCCAGTGCCAGTTGGTGCAGTACATGAGTCGGTCCATGGAGACATGACTACAATAAAATATTGAGTTACCTCCAGAGAAAGAGGTAAGCTACCCTCAGTGTTAGTTATTGAGTCATTCTCAGCTTCAGAACAATTGCAGGTGCATAGTCCCAGTCCCAGAGGAATAGTTGCAGAGAGAGTAGAGGACATACTCTTAGGTAGTGAGACAGAGAATGCTTTGCAGAAAGCACATAGAGCTAGAACATGATTGTGCAGATTAAGTTGCAGCTGAGCAGGTTGAAGCAAGCTCCAAGAGCTTGGTATGGCAGGATTGATAGTTTTCTGATGAGCTTGGGCTTTACCAAGAGTAAAGTTGATCACAACCTTTACTACAAGATTGATAATGACGGACCAATTATATTGTTGCTATATGTGGATGACTTATTCTTGACAGATGAAGAAAATCTCATCATAAATTGTAAGAAGAAGCTTGTCATTGAATTTGAAATGAGGACCTAGGCTCGATGCACTATTTATTAGGTCCTTAAGTATGGCAAAGCCCAAAGGATATTTTCCTTAATCAAGGAAAGTATGTTGTGGAAATTCTAAAGAGATTCAATATGATGGACTATAGATCCATGTCCACTCCTATGTAGATGAATATGAATTTATTGGCTCATACTTCGTCAAAAATAGTTGATGTTACTCTATACAAACATATGATTGGTTCGTTGATGTACCTGACAATCACCAGACCAGATACATGATTTTTTGTGAATACCTTGAGTCAATATCTGGTGGAGCCCAGACGTGCTCACCTTGTAGTTGTAAAGCATATGATGAGATACCTTAAGGGTACGTTGGACTATAGCCTCTGTTATACTGGAAACTTTGACTTCATATTATATGGTTATATTGATTCAATTGGGTCGGAAGTGCTTCAGATAGAAAAAACACTTCAAGATGTTGTTTAAGTTTGGGGTCAGCCATGACTTCGTGGCAAAGCAGGAAGCAATCCAATATTTCTTCGAGCACAACAAAAGCAGAGTATATTGCAGCATGTTCTGCCAGTTGTGAAGCCATATGGCTTCGGAAGTTGTTGACAGGCATGTTCGATATGGAGATGGAATCTATTATGATTCTATGTGATCACCAGAGTTGCATAAAGATGACAGAGAACCCAGTGTTCCATGATAAGACGAAGCACATAGAGATCTAGTATCACTACATTCGTGACATGGTGCAGAAGGGAGTTGTAAAGCTCCAATATGTTGGCACAGATGAGCAGATTGCAGATGTGTTGACTAAGCCTTTGTCTTGTGTGAAGTTTGAGTACTTTCGAGACAAGATTGATGTAGTCCAAAAGGACCTCCCTCGAAAGGGGGAGTGATGTTGATGATATTATGGTATCCTGACCAACAACAGGTAGCTCATTTAGGATTTTATATCCTAGGGGACTGATCATCCCTGGGCAGATCCCGAAGGTTCAGTAAGGACAGTCTGTCAGAGTACCTGTGCATGTATATGCCATATGTGGTCAGTAGTTGTAACTCAATTAGGATTCTATATCCTGTGGAATCTTATGATTATCGGGCAGATCCTAAAGGTCCAGTAAGGACGGTATGTCAGAGTACCACATATGTTGTTGTTGATGCACTTGCCTCATTATGTTGCCACATATTGATGTTGATGTTCCAGCTTCATGTTGTTGATGATGTTGATATTTCAGCTTCGTATTGTTTATGTTGATGTTCCAACTTCGTGTTGTTGATGTTCCAGCTTCATGTTGTTGATGATGATGATGTTACTCCAACTCTACACTACAGATGATGATGATGTTCAGTTTCGACTAATGTTGATGATGAGAAAAAACTTCATTGACCTATAGATATGACCGACAGTATTTCCGATGTTGATGATGATGTCCCCTACTCTTGATGATGTATTGAGTCCAGTCAGTTGCTATTAATGTTGTCAGTAGAATACCCTTCTTGTTAAGTGGGAGTGTTGAAATATTGTAACTTCGAAGAATATTCTACCTAAGAGGGAATGTTGAATAATATTATTATATTATATTTATTAATTAGGCCCTATAGTGCCTTTGGAAAAGTAGGCCCTTTTTTGCCTTGACAGTTAGATGTAAATTAAGAGGGTAAAGGGGCAGGTCGGCCCAGACCTAATTATAGGCTGCCCAGACCACTATTTATAAGAGAGTTCAGTGCATCATTTGGACACACTCACCAACCAGCTCTGTAGTGTGCAAGTCTTGGAGGAGAAACTACTAGAACTGGGGGTGACGTCAAGGAGGGTTTTGGTCTATCTCTTGGTATTTATTAGTTAAGTGGTGTGCTATTCTTCCTAGTGAAGGAGTAGAGGAGGATCTTTTGTTCTGTCTTTGGTCTATCTATATTGAGGAATTTTTTGTTGGGTTTTCTCCCCCATGAGGGTTTCCCAGGATAATATGTGTGTCTCTATTGTTTATGTGATTGCCTCTCTTTTAGTGATTTTATTTACATAGCTAGTGTGCTAAATGATTATAATAATAAAGAATAATCGCAACTGCTAGTTGTATAAGTAAAACTACATGATATATCACAAACTATATGTTGATACATTTCAAATCAATGAGCATTATCTCGAATAGAGATATGAGATTTCTTGGTGTCTCTTGGACTACACTTTAGGAGAAGACGAACACCAATTTGAAGACATCCACAACTCACCATCCACGGACATACAAGCAAACAAAAGTAGAGAATATGAAATTGGTTCAACTTTTGAGAGGTGACAACCATAAGCATCCAAGAACCTAGGATAAAAATTTGACTTATATTCAACATTCTTATAATAGAGCAATCTGCACTTGTACCAATAAGTCCCCTTTTGAAACTTGTTTTGGGTAATTTCTACCTTTGCCCTTAGATGTTATATATGGGCAACAAAAATGGGTGAGGGAAAACACCACAAGCGAAGCATTGAAGGCTGAAAATTTTGTTGATAAGATTAGGCAAATCCACTTTCAAGTACAAGGGACATCGAAGAAGTCACATGAAAAGTATAAGGCTCGTCATGATTAGCATAGGATTGAGAAAACATTCAAGGAGGGAGACAAACTTTGGTTGCATATAAACAAATAAAGGCTACATAGTCATGCTAAGAGGATCAAGGCTTTTTGCTATGGTCCTTTTGAAGTGTTGGAGAAGGTGGGTGGTAATGGCTATAGACTCAATATACCTGCATATATGCAGATTTACTTAATGTTGAAAGTGGAGAATCTAAAACTCCATGTGCTTTTTGTGATGGATCAAGAAATTGATGAGCAAGTCTTACCTACCATATAGGACTTAACACTAGAATCTTAGGCAGAGTGAGCAAAAGATACAATTTTACAAAACAAGTCCAAAACAACTAGACAAGTGTAGCACAAACTTTTCCAGGTTGGGTTGAATGGACAACTTCCAAGCAAAGGCAAATGGTACTATGAGGAGAAGGTAGAGGAACAATTTCTCGACCTCCTTCAGTAAAATATTTTGGGGACCAAAAGAATCCCTAAATGAGAAAGTATGATTCAAAATGAATCATTATATTTATCATCTAGTTTGGTACTTTTTGGATGGAAATTCTCGAGTTATTGGCTTGTAGGGTCCATTTTTGGGGTAGGTCCCACTTTGGTGATTTAGGGTCTAGAAACTTCCAAAGTTTTTTTGAGGTTTTAAACAATCGTTTTTTGGGGAAAAACTTTTAAAAAAAGTAATGAGCCTCTCGATGTTGTTCTACATGTCGAGAACTTTCCAATGGTGTGAAGATCACCTCAATCGAAATTTGCATGCAGAAATTAAGGTTCTCTCAAGTTAACCTATCTTGTGGACCACCATGATATCAAGTGGATGCCACATCATCACAAATAACCCACATATGTGTAGCTAGTCACATGTGGACTTTCAAGAATATTTTGTGGGGTAAAAAATGTTAACATTAATTGGGAGTTTAGGCTTGTAAAAACCCTAACCCTAACCCTATACAATTATCATGATATGTTAAATGGTAGACCACCGGGGAAGGAAGGGGTTCCATTCTCATTGTATTTTTTATTATTCGATGATTCAGTGAAGCATCTATAAGTGGGATATTGAAGCATAACAAAAGAAGTAGAAGATCTTGTATTATCCATTCAAGTGATAGTCTCCATGGCAAATCCATAGTGTCCATGACAACACCATAGTGAGTGCACTTTCTTTGTACTTGCATTTTATAATTGAGAAGAAAATAAAAAAGCATCAGAGGTCTCACCTTCTAATTGGATTTTTCCCAGGGTACATCTTGTGTTATTTGTGCAGATGGTGTGTTATTTGCTTAGCTTCTTTCATTTTAGTTTCAATTTATTTCAGTATTTCATGAATTAAGCTAGTAGTGTTTAATCTGAATCTAAAGTGAAACACTACATAGTGAGGGATCTCAAAATATTGTAAGATATATTTCAACAAACTCTTTTAGTGTAATATCTATGGTAGTTTACAGATCACTTGTCCTTTTGGACTATGTCGCCTCATGACTTTATTATGAATGCTTAAGGCATCTTGTGACCATTGCAAGGTACATCAAGGTAAAACTATAGTTCAACATTGTTTGGTCTCTAAACACATAATTGATCAAGGTTTTGGGATCTAAAAATGGATTCTCGATGATCAAGATATGCATAGTGATTGTATCTAATGGGTCTAGGTATCTAAGTAAATATTGTCCAAGGATTTAACGAGAAGGGCTAATCAACATGTAAGGTGCCAACTCATGGTCTCTAACTCAAGAAAAATTGTGAGACACCTAAATTTCTTTGCCTAGTCTCAATTGGTGAATCTACCATTGAGTATATGCGAGTACTAAAAGCATAAATATTGTAGTACATCTCTTATAACATGACCATTGGATGAAAGCATGCCAATCCAAGTGCATGCACTACATCTCATTTTACTTGAAATCACGTTTGTAATAACTTGATGTTATATATTTGGGTCACTCTTCCATGAATCCCCCTTTGATACTCATAGTATCGAGGATGGAAAATCCTTCTTTATATTAGATTCTTCATCAAACTTTTCTTACTCCATCAATAAATTAATTGACTAGTTTGTTTGAAGCTTCACCTTTGTTTTCCATACAAATGACCATCCTTGACCTATTTTGCTCAATGAACATTTTATATTGTAAGTGATGCTTAATTGTTACACAAGAAAAGCTAAAACAACTTACTTTCATTGATTCAACCACCCATGAAGAATCAATCACATAGAGATCAAATATCATACCTACACTCGACTTCGATGGCACAACAAGGAAGTAGTTGTTCTACCAAAACAATCTAAGATTTGCACTTGGATCCAATCACACATAAGAGGTTAGGGGACCTCTCTTAGATTACAATCCTGAGAGATATTATGATAAGCTACCAACCTTTAAAGTGAACGAATACCTAGTGTCAACCTCCAAAGTGAACAAAGACACCATTGGCATACATTGATTATTGTTACATTGTAAGGATTTTATATTGTGAACAAAGAGTTCATGAGATTCATCTTCCCAACAAATTAAAAAATGTCATCCATCATTGGATCCTAGGTTTGATTTTGCATGTCTCTCCATTGCGTTTGTCCATGTTTTCATTTCTCATGCACACCTGCCCTCCATCATCCTACATGCCCCTCCAATCATCTCTTGTTCATTGTGGTGCAACAAAAGCAAATGCAAGGCCACTAAGATCAACTCATAAATACTCTTGTGCAATAACTCTTACAATTCCCCTTCAACAAGGTCGAAGACCTATTGTCATATGTATACTTTACAGGTATGGGTGCTTTGAATAACCTACTAGCAACTTTCAATATGATCAGGAAGATAAATAATAGAATTAATAGAAACATTGAAAGACCTTAAGATTCATAACACAACCAATGGAATTTGGTTGTGATATAAGTAGATTCGATTGACTGTCCAGATGAATAAGATTCGCTAGACTCATCAGATATTCATGCAAAATCTGCAATAAACAATTACGCATGCATCAATTTTAGGTGAGAGATTTTGACAAACTGCTAATAAATAATATTCTTGAAATAATCCTACCTCTAGGTTATTACTAGAAATTTTGAGCTTGACAAGTGTAGACAACAATTTCTCTATTTCATTTGGAACGTTGTGGAGGAGAAGCTTGCCAAGGTCAAGGGGAGGAGTTTTTATGCGAAGCTTTAGGCAACAATGCTGCAATTTTCTTTTCGTCCTCTTGAAACTTGAATGTTTGATTATCTGAGAGCATTGAAGTGTTCTCTTTGTGCTTCAAGGGTAGGGTTTTACCATATATCATAAGACCCTCATATATTTGGTACTTCTTCGAGACCTACAGGTAAACTTTGTAGGGAAGTTTTTCCTTTTCTATGTCTTTCTCGGTGTTGGGCACTAGTTGCATGTGAACACATTTGGGGTATTTTGCTCATTGTATGGTCATTTATGACTTGGTGGGATAGTGGGCTTTAATGTATTAATGGTAAAATATGTGGATTTTAATGTATTATGGCGGTAATGGAGTTATGGAGAATTTGTTGCCCAACCTTCATTGGGCATTATATAATAAAGGTTATGTGGGTCATCAAGCATCTCGTATCTTGTGTCTTGATTTGTAAACCCTCTCTCCATATTTGTATGAGTTGTGGTGCATAGTAGAGCCAATGGAATGAGCAACTTTAGCTTCCTTACTCGTCATGGGAAAGAGAGGCATATGTATTTGGTTCGTTATCATTAATAAAGTAGATCTAGAGTTTATCTTAGTCATTTTGGTGTATTTTTGCTATTGTATAAGGCTTCGTTAAGTTGTGGAATTGACAATATGTAGCTTGTTATTGTTAATAAGTTGCATAGATCAGGGTTTTGATATTCCAATAAATCTTGGCATGTGAAGACTGCCAAAATATTGCACCAATTGAGGGGGTGATTCGTGGAGTTCCCTTCATGGATGGGTGGTAGCGATGTCACAGGGAAGACATTGTCGATTGAACCTAAAGTCAAGGGATTTTTCTATCTTTGGTTGGATAGTGTGCAATATTTCGAAGGATGGTTGGTTGATTTCTTTCATTTCACAATCCAAATCTACTTTCTTGTGTTGAAGAAGACAATAATTGTTTTAAACCTACTTTAGAGTCAAACATATGTTGTGTTATGAGGACCTATGGTATTCTAGGGGCCCCATGATAACTGGATATAGTGTTAGAATGTGTTTTAATATTGTCTAGTGGCTTGATGTAATTTATGTACTTAGTGTCATAATGATGATCATTATAACATAATTTGTGGGGCACTTATACATGTAACATGGACTCAAGAGACTTTTGTAACATTGCACATGTGCACATGGAGATTGTTTTGGGATTTTTTTGGTTGTGACCTATCTCTCAGGTAATGATGACCTACATTCATGGGCCATTCTTATCCACTGCTTCCCCCTTTTCACTTGATGAGATTATCATCCACCCTTGATTGTGCCTTATGATTAATGGTCCAAGTTTCTCTTTATTACTATAAATTGAGGCAATTGATCTAGAATCATGAGAGAGAGGAGGGTGGCTTACGGTATTGATCATGAACCTCGACCCTAGGGGTCCTTAGGCTAGATCATCCATATACTTGAGAGTGTTTTATAGTTGTTTTAATTGGGAGAGTTTGTTGAAAAATAAGAAGGCCTTGCTTCTGTGGATGTTTCCCCACCTTGGGGTTTTACCATGTAAATTTTCTTGTCTCCTCTCTTTTTCTTATTAGATATATTTTATTGATTTGATGCTTTTTGTATGCGCTTATATAGGTTAGATCTATGGTTATATGGTTTTACATATGTTCCTGGTCTTTCATGGTATCGTAGCATGTTGCCTATATATAACTCCTTAGCTGAACTTCTTTGTTTGTTGAAATATTGGATAGGAGTTCTATTGTTTCCCTCCATGAGCATTCAACAATAGTGATTGAAGTTTTTTAATTGGCATCAAATATAAGTATATCTTCACATATGCTAGTATGTCACATTAGATATGATTTTTAAGCCCTACTTTTTATAGATCTGCAAATTGGATCTGGATCACATGCTTGATTTCTTCAACTTCTGAGCATTTTTTGTTAGATTTGGCATCGCCATTGTATATGGAGCATGAAAATAAGTCAAGATCGAATGTCTTCTCATCAAAATAGGCCTTTGTTTGCTTCAAATCTAATTGAAATCCTTTGAAGGCTTGGGGTAATTTTTTGCTAATTTATAAACTAATGTTTATCGGCCAAATTTATTTATGAACTGTATCTATTTTATTATATATATAATTTGAAAAAAAAAACATGAAAATCAAAATCAAACAAAAGAGAAAAGTGGTGATTTATCAAAAATAATAGCTTTTCACCAATCAACATCTCTCCCACATGACCATCGATGTACATACGTGGTCGTATGCCTTCTTTGAGCCGTTTGAACCACAATTTCTCCCATTTTTTTGGTTGTAGGTTATTACAATTGACATAGGTGCTACAAAGGGGTGTTTGCATTTCTCGGTTGCATTTTGAGATTCGACCTAACGATGTGGTGGTTCTGACCTATTCCTCTGGAACGCCTGAGATTACCAAGATTGTCATTCCATTTCATCCATTGTGCAGCAGGCGCATGGAAATAATACCAATCTGTATTTGCATTCCGAGGACGTGGTTTTCTTCATGCTGTCATGTTTTCTCAAAGTGGGTGTGACTATCTTGATTATGCAGATATTCAAAATTAACGGATCTGCTTTTCTTTTTGTATTATATGTTGAAAGGGTTTAACCATTACACTCACAAAAAATCGGATCATAAATCGGCATCCTCTTTGTATACATCCACACAAACATGGATTGTTTGCTCAAAATAGCATGGATTCAGATCTAGATCCATATATGTGGCTTGGTGTCTTTTCCTCATACCATATTGCAACCTCAGATCACTTCCCATCTGATCTGTGTTATGGATTCAAGCCCAAAATTGCCATTGTGTTGGGGTCCTAGCCTCTCCAACCCCCTAAGGAGATAGATAGGGTTATTATGTATTGCTATGGAGGCCATCACTAGTAAATAAGGCCCATGTAGTAGTGTGAAAACAATTATTGTAAGAAGGCTTACTAGAAAGATCCTTCTCTAGAATGTTCCTAGGGGGTAGAAAGTATTATATAAGATGTAGAAGCATTGTAAAAGATGTCACATGAATTCATTTATAACCTGAGCTATATTCTATTGGAGGTTGCCCCTTGAAGAGGCAAGTGAAAATTTCTTCCATATATATAAAGGTATAATATTTTGGCTCATTTTTGTCTATTGTATTTGCAAATCGGTTTCTTTCTACAGTAGATCTTAGAAATATCTGTAATTTATGCTCTAAATATTTATAATTTGCACATGACATGTTGTTGGTCATGGCAATGCTAGTCGACATTTGTGGATCGACTAAGTAAATGGTGGTTTGGCTATAATCGATGGATGAGATGGGGTATGAGCCCGAGTGGCTAGTGAACTCATGCAACTCATGCCATGGGAATCTCTGTATTGATATGATCAATGGGTGCCCTTATCAAGGTTCGTATCCATAGTTTTTAGTTTCTTTAGAAGAAGTAGAATCTTTGACAAGTGGTTGTCCATATGTTGTCTACGAAGATGTTTTAGCCTTTGAAATATGCTTCAATTGGTCGACCTTCACTAGATTATACATCCAAATATTAGGGCTTTGTTGGTAACACTCGTTTCCTTGTAGTTTTCTCTGGTGACACTTGGCAAACTAAATTTGAAAGATGGATCGAGGTGTCAATAACAATGGTGGTCAAAGCTCTCTGGGCTACTTGTTTGGCAGTTTCTTCTAAAACTCCAGAAAATGGAAGTGAATTCCCTATAAGTTTGCTTGGGCCAAACACTAAGTATTTTCGTGCTTGTTGGTTTGATTTATGGCATGCTTGATGGTTGGAGCATGTTTTCCAAGTGCAACAATAATAGACAGTGGTATGCCGCATCATCATCTAAGACGCATCACTTGCCAACTCAGCTATGCGATCAAGTTTTATGCCTAGGCATCAAAAAAATTTACTAATTAGGAGCTATGACATAACACTTTTGTCTCACCCTGTGGGGTTTGTAATTCAATTGTTTGGGCTTGTTTTCTATCACTCTTAACTTTTGCATATGACATCCATTTTAACTGTGGCTTTTTCCAAAATGTATATTTTTGAGTTCTCTTGTTAGTTACATATGTGGCTTCAATAATTTATTTAGTTTTGTGCTGTATTTTTTTTTTTCATTTGTTCCAAAAAACCTAGGTCCAGACCTCAATTTTTGAACTTAAAATGGTCATAACTTACTAATATGAACATCGTTTTGAGTGAAAAAAAAAACTGTATAAAATTTCATACTCTAAGCAATGGTGATATTAATTTATGTTGATTTGGCCATCTGATTATTGAGGATGGTAATGGCCACATATTTCTCCTTTGTTTGACTGTGACAATAGTCCATTTGAGAAAGTTTCTTGATTGTATAAGTTTAGTGCTTTGCTTGACACTATATATTTGTGATGGGGAGACAATTTTACATTACATGTGGTACGTACTTGAGAACTTGTTGAACTTGATGGTCATCGTGGAATCATGTTCAAGTTCTTGATTGGAGAAATAATGTTGATCATTGACACTTTCACCCTACCGGGTCACATTCAAATTCATCTTTTGCTATCATTCATGTCTACTTCGATAGATTGTTCTCCAAGAAATTGTGGACATGCCATGATGATTCATGCCCTTGCTCTTGGAGGTTCTTTATTGCAATTAGCTCTATGTTTGCTTCACCTATTCCTAATCGGTGTGTGTGAAGAGTCTAGAGACAGATTGGTTTTGTAGACTACTACTTTATGTTGATTTTATTATCACTTCATCATGAGCATATTAATGTTGTCATCACTAGTCATTATGCATTGGTTCTTACCAATAGCAAGTGTCTTCTCCTTGCAGCTTATTGAGGATATGATTGCAGCTTGTGTATGGTTTTCTACATTGTTCCACTTGACAACTTATTCTGGATGGTAGCAAAGTTTGAAGCTATCTTTGTTATTTATTGAGGATGCTTGAAGTTTTCATAAAGGGGGGATTTAATGTAATGCCATCTTCTTTTAATTGTGTTCACCATAACCCATGATATAATGATTGTTTAGTGACTACAATTACCGTGATTGTCTAGTGGCCACATTTACCATTGTATACCCTGTCACTCTAATGACGTTGAGGACATCATTATGAGGCATTTATAGACACAATGAAGTTGCAAAGCGGTCGTGGAAGGTTGCAAAACCAATTATACCTTTGTCTCTTATCATTTTGTGCTATATGTGGGAAGGTTGTGGAATGTTGTAGAAATCTTGTGGATAGTTACTAAAAGATTAAGCATGCTCATATTGTCTCCCCTAATTTTTGTTGGTCTATGTTTATTGCCATTTAGTATGCACTCTCATTATTTTTTCATGATGTAATGCCTTGGAGGAGTTGTGGATCAAGCCTGCGTGATGGCATATGAACTAATTTTTTCCATTAAGTTTAGAAAATTCCTTCATTATGATTGTAAAAAGGGATAATTTTAAGTTGGGGTTTGTAAAAGGGTTGTTATGATTAGGTTGTAGTTGGCCCACATTGAGACAATATTTCAAAGATCTAGCTCCTGAGGTCACTATTTTATGTGTATCTTGATAGTTGGTGGCCAAGATTGGTAGTTCTTTTTAGCTATTTTATATCAATGATATGCTCCATTGTGGGTTTTAGCATGTTTAGATATAACTTCTAGTTATGTTGAGTGAGTGATAATAAGGATCTTGCATACATAGATTTTGTGTTGGGATGTGTTTAGTGGCTCTACAAATGTTGCAAGGTAAATTTTGTTGGTATTTCAACTGCCATGCACTTCATGTACCTTGTTCACTTGTGGATTTCTATGGGACCTATTTCAGCTTGGATGGGTTTTCAAGAGTATGAACATTGGGCTTAGCTACCCTAATGACTATGCTATTTTATTGTTTGGATGGACTGCTTTTTTGTGGTTGTGAATGTCAACCAAATTTTTAGAAGTGGATTTGCAATTGGTTGTGCTTAATTATGGGTACATCTAGATAATCTTGACGATGACCGATGTGCAACTACAAGACATCTTAAAATCAGAGCTCAAGATGAGGAGTATATTCATCTATTGTGGATGGTTGCAATGGTTGTGGTTTGAATTCTCGTTTGTACTTGTCCTCCTTGGTTGACTCAAAGATGAGTGAACAAATACTGGTGGGGGCTTGTTAGGCCTTAGTTGTGTGTGAACGAATTTAGGGTGTTTTGCTCATTGTATGGTCATTTTTTACTTAGTGGGATAGTGGGTTTTGATGTATTAATGGTGAAATGCAGTTTTTTTAATACATTATAGAGGTAGCGGAGCTATGGAACGTTTTCCACCCCACCTCCATCGATATTTGTGTAATAGAAGTTTAGTGGGCCATTAAGCATCTCATATCTTATGTCTTGATTTGCAAACCCTCTCTCCATCTTTGTATGATTTGTGGATGCATAGTAGAGCCAAGGGAGTGAGCAAGTTCAACTCCCTTTTCTACCATGGACAAGAGAGGCATATGTATTCGATTGGTTTTCATTAATAAAGTAGATATAGAGTTTATCTTGGTCTTTTTGTTGTCTATTTGTTGTTGTGAATGCTCAGTTAAGATGCATAATTGATAATATGTAACTTGTTCCTGTTAATTCGTTGCACACATTAAGGTTTTGATAATATAATAAATCTTGGCATGTGAAGAGTGCCAACACTTGGCTTGAACCTCTATCTCTACCTACCTCACATCACTACCCACTAATACAAACATTGTACATAGTGATTTTTTCACAAAATAAACAAGACTTATCCTTCCAATTTCTGAGTGAACCCCATCCATGCCCAACAAACATGACAAATTAGTGATGGCCTTGAATTTATGAGATATAACCTTGACTCAATGCAAGTTGGAGTTGGGAAAGGTTATTGTAGCATAGAACAATTGTGTTGGGTGCTAAGACCTCATATTATACATAAGGCATGTCAGAAGGACAACAATATAAAAGATTTCAAACATAATAACTCAATTTAGAATACATTCAAGCATATTTCGACCAAATATAGCGCGTAGACATCGATTTTAAAGTGATCTTGAAATGATTTCTCCCGAAATGAGCCAAAATTTTCGATTTCTAG
>WSFP011484410.1:0-15692 GCA_009831015.1 Picea engelmannii | reverse complement strand
TAGCCAGACAACAGGACTACATTAATCCTACAACCGATGGAAAATTAAGATGGTGAAGTGACAGTGTATGTTCATCTGAATCAGAAGAAGCACTGGAGAATTGGAAGAATAAGATGTATGAGGTATCTACAAGAAGATGTGCTATATTAACCAAAGAAGTTCTTTGGATCATCACAACAGTAAGTAACTTACCCACTTTTGATGGTCTAAATCCTTTAGAAACCTTCTTGTCAGACTTCGAAGAGAGTGTACCAATGCAACAAAGATTATTGGCAATGGATGAGGCCTTGAAAGCCACACCAGAAAGATGGTGGGGGGCACACAAAAGTAATATTATGTATTGGGTATAGTGTCGTACCCTAATGACAGCACGGTTCTCAGCACAGGTAGAAGGATAAAAAGTTTGGTACACATGTCGAAGCTGCCCAAAGGACCATGTGTGAAGTTGTGAGGAAGCCTAGAGAAACATTCCTCAAGAACAATGGGTGCACAAATTCATTAACACGCTGGACACGATGCCTATCAATTGGTACCTCCAAGCAGAGATGCACCTCATCACCACAGATTAGAAAGGTATGACTCGGAAATTTTTAACTACATTCTTATTTGAAATTAAATATCCTTCAGTAGATCAAGAACTACATATTGTGAGATAGAAATTATTCGAGGAGGCATCTAGACTTCCTTTGGAACAAGAAGAGGACGAATGGACTGCGCCTCTCCAGAAATTGCAAGGCTATTACAACATCAATGTTGATGAAGACAATGATCCTAGGAAGGTGAACATTGCAGAAACAGAAGGCCAGAGATATGTGGAAGGATTAGGAGTTAAGATTCCATTCATTGAACAGCCAATCAATATTAAGAAATTCAATATTGGAACAGAGCAGACACCAAATTTTGCAAATGTTGGAGATTACTGGGATGTTGCCACCATTGACAAAATTACAGAGTTACTGCATGAATATCATGACTTGTTTCCAACCAATTTCACTGATATGAAGGGAATTAAAGGACCTATGGGAGACATGAGGATTCCTTTAAATCCAGATGCAAGACCAGTTAAACAGAGACCTTATAGACTAAACCCTAAATATAAGGAAAAAGTGAAGATTGAGCTTGACAAAATGTTGGAAGCAGGAATCACAGAACCTGTCGAAGAGTCAGAGTGGATTATCCCTATGGTGGTGAAAGAAAAGAAGATAGGAGAGATAAGGATATGCATAGATCTCGGGAAGTTGAATGATGCTTGTTGGCCCTTGACCAAGTTTTGAAGAATACTTGGTCATATTTGACCACTTTTGGGACTGTGACAACTTTCCAAGGAAGGAGCGCAACGTGAAGCGGAAATTAAGGAAGAAAGACCTATTTTTGGGTCCATTTTAGGGTTTGGGGTTGATGTAACGGGAAAGGTATGTCGGACCGTGGGTTTATCCATTCTTAGGCCCATTTTTGTAATTTATAAATAGGCAATGTAAATAGGGGAGAAGTAGTATGATAGTAATGTAGTACATCTATGTGATGTATAGCTGAAAGCTTAGTGCTAGTAACTGGATTTTTGTGATCGGATGTATCTTAGAGTGCTCTGTGCATGAGGTTGGAAAGCTAAGTGCAAGTTGTTGTAGTATTTTGTTGAAGAGAAAGGAAGAAGGATATGGCGAGCTGTGCAGATCTTTTGTCCTGTGCGAAGTAAGGGTCATTGAAGATCTGTGTTGTAACTTCTTGACCAAGATAATATAAATATGACTTTGTGGATGTAGCCCCAGGGTGGGGGTGAACCATGGTAACTGTGTGTATAGTGCTTTGTGCTTCTCTCTAATGTGTTCATCTCTTTCTTGGCTAAGTTCTTGATATGATTAAATAGATCTAGTTATGCTTTGTGATGATGATATATGAATGAACTTTAGATCTAATATATAATATGCTTAGTGCTTGATCTATTGAATCTAACCTATATTTTTGTGGCTAAGTACCGAATCATCTTTAGTATAAGTATTCACTATGATTCTCTATGCTATCTGTGAAGTACCAGATGGGTTAAATATTGATGAAGGATCTATGCTAAGTTCCCTGTAAGAGATATAATCACATATCAGTGTCCCAGCTAAGGTTGCATACATCTGAGTCATGCAACCACCCCTGCCTCTACCTCGGGTGAGACTTCATCTGCTCCACAAGCGTTGTCGGAAGGGACAGTAGTTAGGGTTTTGTTAGTGTGCTCTTGAGCATTGAATCCTGGGTCTTCCCCTGTGCCAACAAATGGTTCTGGTGCCGGGAGAGGAACTGTGATTGTTGGGAACAAAAGAAGAAAAATATTTGTGCGAACTAAGCTCTAGGCATAGATCTGTTTCCCTAGTGCACAGTGTTCTACTTGACCTACAAAGCTTTGTGCCGAGAAAAAAAAAAGTCATATCTGAAGGGAAAAGGTAAGATCTACATAAAAAGAGGTCAAATGTGAAGGGAAAAGGTCAGATCTGCAGAAAAAAAGGTCAGATCTAAAGGGAAAAGGTCAGATCTGCAGAAAAAGAGGTCAGATCTTAAGGGAAAAGGTCATATCTGCAAAAAAAGAGGTCAGATATTAAGGGGAAAGGTCATATCTGCAAGAAATAGGTTGATACAGAAGAAAAGAAGTGATATATGAATGCTCTATGCTTTAAGAAAAGTAAAAGTGGAAAATTTCTAAAGGAAGAAGGTCAGATCTGCAGAAAAGAGGTAAGATCTATAAGCTTTGTGCTCTGATAATGGTAACAATAGTCAAAAGTTTTTAGATTTGAAAGCTTTGTGCTCTATAGAAGTAAGATAAGTGAATTTTTTTGTTTCTAAAGCATGGATCTAGGTATGTTTGATAGATTTTGTCCTAGCTTCAAAACTATGGAATTAATAGATAAAAGAAAGTTTGATATGAATATATCTGATAAGTATAGTGATAGATATGTTATACCTATGCATTGAAAGAATGTCTGGACTAACAAGTGGATGCAGAATCCTAGAAAGAGTTTTTTGTAAGCTATCCACCATGATCCTGGTGCACAGTACAGAAGGAGTTGGGGAACATCTAAACGAAATAGAGGATTAACCCTTTGTTATAGTTGCAGAAGACCAGGACATCTTGCTAAGGAATGCCCTGGGAGAAGACCTAGTTGCCTCTGTTGTAAGGCCATGGACCATGAAGTACTGGATTTCCCTAGAATGATTGCTAGGCTTGAGAAGTTGAATATGGAGCAAGAAAACCCTGAAGGATATCAAGAGACCAAGATTAAAGCAGAAACCCAGAAAGAATCAGAAAATATATTGCTATAGATGAAAGGTACCTTGAATGACCACCGACATGTTAGGCTATCAGAGATCTTCAAAGAAAAGGAGAAAATTGAAGCAAGAATAGGGGACTTTGACATTGACTGTACTCTTGATGAAGAAACACAAGTGAACATTATGCCAGAAAGAACCTGGGAAGCTATAGGAAATCCTGCCATGATCCCTTCCCTAGGAGGAACAAGTTTCTTCAGAGGAAAGCTAGTAAACCTATGTGGAAGGCTCGCCCAGATACCTATGACTGTCAATAGAACTTCGACAAAGAAATACTTTGAGATCATTAAATTTTTTGAAGACAGTGCCCCATTTACCATGTTCATAGGAAAACCTTGGATTGATAGAGAACAAGCTAGAAGAAAAGAAGAAGAAAAACTTTTGGAACAAAAGAAGCAAGAGTTAAAAGACTTTATGACCAGAAGGATCGCACACTTGATTGAAGAACAGAAGAGAAGATTGCAGATATTTAATATTAGCAACTTTGATGACGAAGCTAAGAGAACACTTGAGGACCCGCGAAAGATCGAGTTACCTATTTTTTATATAGAAGTAGTATTATCAAGGAACCCTAGGAAAGAATTTCAACGGCGTGAAGTAACTAAGACCACAAAACATAAACATTAGAATGGTAAAAGCATTACTGAGATGAAGCTCACTATGAAGAAGGCTAGGAAGTTAAGAAAGAAAAGGGCTAATACTGTAAGATTACAAGAGGTTCTAGAGGACACTTCGCAGCAAGAAGAATTGCAGAATTGGAGCTTCACGGAAATATCAGAACAACGACATAGAATACTTCTCCATGACGAAGAAATATAGCCATTGGAACCGATATACCTGTTCAATTGCCGCTCTGAATGAATCGGAAAGTAGTTATTGGTTACCACTAGACCGTTGGATAGCACCAGAACGGAGTTAATGAAGGCCCCATGTCCATTGCAAGCAGACTGCTGTTAATATTGCCTACTTAACCCATCACGCCACACACCGAGAATACTTTTTGCTAACTAATAATTTGAGTGTGAACCCTGAGATTTACTTACCCTGAGATCATTGCCTTACTATTCACTGTAGTCTCTAAATTCCTTTTGCACCTGACCCAGTTGACCCAAGTTTGTATGTCGGACAAGCTCGACACTGCTGAGAAAATTGTTGAAGAAGTTATAATTGATTTAATGACTGAGAGAGTCATGTCAGAATGTGGAATGTATGAAGGCATACAGGCATCATCCTCAGGTGCACTGCCAGCTTCCCCCTCCACTGCTCGAGAAGGACCATCCCATCCGCCTTTGGAAAGACAATCTAAGATCGAAAACGACTTCGCCACTATGAAAATGATCCCAAGAATATTACCTAAATATATCCCACCACTAAGCAGAACAGTGAATCGAGACATTGTACCCAGAGACTTTGACTATGTTGTAGTCACTGCGTGCCTCTCGAAAGGGGTGTGCGCAGTTCATGCTAACCAGGAGAATCTCACCGCGCTGAAATTTAGTGATTTCAACCTTGGAGATAACAAGGTATACAGTATGCTAGCCCCACACAAGTAATTGACTATTACAAAAGGAAAGAACCCCAAGATTGTACCGCAGCAATGGACCCATAACCTTGCGCAGTCAACCCTCATCAATGTGATGAAGATTCCACATTTCGGGAGGCATCAGGAAGTAAATGCATGTGTTAGACTGTTGTTGTCCTTCTACCATGGAGGATACCTATGGTTGGACCTCCGCATCACTGTGGATCTAATTCTGATCAATCGGATCACTGGGCTAAGCATGCAGGGCCCTGACCTGCAAGAATTTTACCCGATAAAGACCACAGATCGTGCTCTCTCTCAATGAATAAAAGACACATATGCGATCTGGAGAAAGGCACGTGAGGTTACAAGGTAGCCTCCATTGAGAATGCAGCAGTGCATTTTGGTTTCCAACTGATCACAAGGAAGTTATTCCAAAAAAATAGACCTACACAGGTGACCGGATTTGTAGTTGACCTCGCAGGGAAGTGTGCAGAGGGACTACAAATAAACTGGGTAAAATACCTTATAAATCAGCTAGATCTTGACTGCAGACAAGCACAGGACCAAGGGTTTGAGTTCCACTTTAGCTAGTTTCTCATACTCATCAATTTCATCACTTGGGAACTACCCGAGGGAGCCACTTTCTCGGAGATCGAACCCTTCGAACCACTGGCCGCAAAGTTTTGTACGTTGTGGTACTCCAGCGACATGAAAAAACAATGGCAGTCCAATGTCATATTCCACGCTTACTACATTCAGTTGAAGAATTCCATTCAGTCTACACCACGAATCACACCCAACATGCTTCATAGGTTTATACCTTTGATGAAAGTCAACGCAGATCGTCACTTCACCTACATCACAGCATGTGTAGATAAGCACAAACAACAACTCCAGTCATATTACAAGCTGAAATAAGATGAATTGGAGGAGATTAAAAAGGAATGGTCGATAGACCTCCTTATTGCAGCAAACCCCGCAGAGATGTCTAACGTTGATAGCCCTAAATCTATGCTGGATACACCAGGACCGCGTAAGACTAAGAAGGATGTGGAAGTTCAATATATCCACAGCACATCCATGAAGACTACTTCGTTCTCACCTGCGAAGGGAGGTGATGACGAAAAACTAGGGGGCACAGAAGTTGAATAGAGCAAAGGTGAGGTTACTCCACCTAGGGACGAGGAAGATCCCTCCAAGAAAAGGAAGATTACCCCACTAAATCCCTCATCCCGAAAAAAATCTAAGGCCACCCGAACCATGCTTAAAACTACCCTTACCTTAAATGATTTCGACTTCTTAATTTCTGCACTGAATGATGTTTCACTAGAGCTTGCAGAAAATCAAGAAGTAAATCAGGAGGATCTATTCCATCAGATCACGGGCGAACTCAAAGAAGTGAAACAGACACTCCGGCCTAGCCAAGCAGTTTCTATGGCACCCTTAACAATGGAAATACTAGGAATAGGCAATGAGCCCACTCAATTATGCCAGATTGCCAATAAAGTCAAAGCTTGCCTTCGAAAAGCTCAAGAAGACATAACGCAAGCCACCTAAGATATGGCACAAGAACAGAGCTCACATCGAGAATAACAGAGGAAGTAAAAATAGGAGCAGCTTGTCGTACAAGCAAAGTGGGAGGAGGAAAAAGAACATTTATAGCAGAGAAAGGACCAGTTTCTAGCAGAGCAACTTGAAGTACAAGAAAGATTTCACAAAGCACTGCGCTCTATGACGATCATAGAAGTGAAGATGGAAGACCATATCCCACAGCAGGTGACCCAACTGGAAGAAGTAATCCAGCAACTTCAAAAGCGCATCACGGATCTGGAGCTCCGCACCGTGCCTGAGACACCCCAAGAGATAAGAGGTCTAAGAGAGGCCATTTCTCAAAGCGCAGTTGACCGATTAAAAACTTTGGCTTCAGAATGTAGGCAGTTAAGCACTAGAAGCACCCAGACTTATGAAACCCTTGCAGAGAATCCAAAATTGTAGACATTGGAGGCACATCTCCAAGAAGAAAAGTGGCATGCATATGTGCTACAAGCGTAGCTGAATTCCGTGACTGATCCAGGTGGATATCGGGGGCCACCCACCTTTTCCAAAATGCATTTAGGCCCTCAAAATGGCCCCGGAAGTGAAAACCTGCTAAAAATAGTAAATTGCCAAAATGGCCAGAAAACTGTTTTGAGCCATTTGGAAAAGGTGGGTGGCCCCCGATATCCACCTGGATCAGTGACCCTAGTCTAAAGAATGAAGAGGTTCGCAGAAAAATGCACATCCCAACAACAAGTACACACGCTGCAAAGTAAAGTAATGGAAGTCTCTCAACGACTACAACCACTCCAAGAGAAGGCATGCCAACTGTTCGCCGAACTTGAAATCTAGGGAGTTGAACTCGAACAGGGTGTCATCACTACAGAATAGCGCTTGGAAGGACCGCTCAATGACACAGTAATCCAAGAATTTACTGAACAAGAGGTTGTCGCACTGCAACAAGTCGAAGCAGCTCGAGCCAAGATCGAGGCGTACGAAGTGGAATTGGTCAGACCTGAGTGACTTGAAATGAGTCACAGGTGAGTGGTAGGGGCCTGTTGGCCCTTGACCAAGTTTTGAAGAATACTTGGTCATATTTGACCACTTTTGGGACTGTGATAGCTTGCCAAGGAAGGAGCGCAATGCGAAGTGGAAATTAAGGAAGAAAGACCTATTTTTGGGTCCATTTTAGGGTTTTGGGTTGATGTAATGGGAAAGGGATGTCGTCCCATGGGTTTTTCCCATGATTAGGACCATTTTGTAATCTATAAATAGGCAATGTAAATAGGGGAGAAGTTGTATGATAGTAATGTAGTACATCTATGTGATGTATTGTTGAAAGCTTAGTGCTAGTAACTGGATCTGTGTGATCAGATGTATCTTAGAGTGCTTTGTGCATGGGGTCGGAAAGCTAAGTGCAAGTTGTTGTAGTCTTATGCTGAAGAGGAAGGAAGAAGGATCTAGTGAGCTGCGCAGATCTTATGTCCTGTGTGAAGTAAGGGTCATTGAATCTCTGTGTTGTAACTTCTTGACCAAGATAATATAAAGAAGACTTTGTGGACGTAGCCCCAGGGTGGGGGTGAACCACGGTAACTGTGTGTATAGTGCTTTGTGCTTCGCTCTAATGTGTTTATCTCTTTCTTGGCTAAGTGCTTGATATGATTAAATAGATCTAGTTATGCTTTGTGTTGATGATATATGAATGAACGTTAGATCTAATATATAAGATGCTTAGTGCTTGATCTGTTGAATCTAACCTATATTTATGTGGCTAAGTACTGAATCATATTTAGTATAAGTATTCACTGCGATGCTCTGTGCTATCTGCGAAGTACCAGACGGGTTAAATATTGATGAAGGATCTATGATAAGTGCCATGTAAAAGATATAATCACATATTAGTGTCCCATCTAAGGTTGCAGACATCTGATTCTTGCAACCACCCCTGCCTCTACCTCGGGTGACAATTCATCTGCTTCACAGGTGTTGCCGAAAGGGCCGGTAGTTAGGGTTTTGTTGGTGCGCTCTTGAGCGTTGAACCCTGGGTCTGCCCCTATTCCAACAATGCTTGTTTGCATGACCTCTTCCCTACAGCATCCACTGACGAAGTGTTAGATAATGTGGGAGGCTAGGAAATATATTCTTTTACAGATGGATTTTCAAGATATCATCAGATCCAGATTGCCAAGGAAGATAGTCATAAGACCACATTTGCAATAGAATGGAGATCCTACCAATATATAGTAATGACATTCGGATTGAATAATTCCCCATCCATCTTCTCCAGGGTGGTGGTCAAAGCATTCAAGGAATTTCTGCATAAATGTTTAGAATCATATTTTGATGATTGGACTGTTTTTAGTTTATTGAAGAATCATATTGAATGTCTAAGGCTAATGTTGGATAAATGCAGGCAGTGTCAAATTTCTTTGAACCTAAAGAAATGTATTTTATTTTCACCATTTGGAGTGTTTTTAGGTCATATTGTATGTAAGCAAGGATTGCTGGTAGATCCATCCAAGATCGCCATTATAGTTGATCTACCCCCCCTACTTCAGTTAAACAGTTTTGCACTGTGTTGGGACACATAGGATACTACAGGAAGTTCATTAAGGGATATGCTCAGATTACAGCACCCATGGAGAAGCTATTGAAGAAGGATTGTCAGTTTAGTTTTACAGAAGAATGCCAGCAAATCTTTGACACAGTGAAACGGAAAATGGTTACTGTGCCCATTCTAGTTTTCCCATATTGGAACAAGGAGTTTCATGTGCATGTCGATGCATCTTACATTGCTTTAGGAGTTGTGTTAGCATAGCCAGGAGAAGGAGATATTGACCACTTGTTAGCCTTTGCTAGCAGGAAGCTATCAACTACTGAGATCAACTACACCACAACTGAGAGAGAAGGATTGGCCATGGTGTATGCATTGCAGAAATTTTGCCACTAATTGTTGGGAGGACACTTTAAAATGTTTACTAATCACTCTGCGTTGAAATACCTAGTCAACGAGCCAGTGTTGGGGGGGAGGATATGCAGATGGCTTATGTTGTTTCAAGAATATGATTTTGAGATCATGGTTAAACCAGGAAGCATGAACAAAGGTCTTGATCATTTGTCAAGGTTGGAACATGGCGAAGAGTCGACCAGTTTGGAAGATACATTGTCGGATGAACATCTACTGGCCATTAGAAATATTTATGACCACTTCACAGAGATAGTCTAGTTCCTATCAATAGGAATGGCACCTAGTGAGTACACAATTCCTCAAAAGAAACAGCTAGTCATGTGCACTACAGACTTCTCACTTATAGTTGGACATCTATACAAGATGGGACATGATCATGAGATATTGAGAAGGTGTGTTATGGAGGCAGAACGACCACTGATCCTTACAGAAGGCATCATAGGAGGACATTATGCAGGAAAATCAATTATGCAGAAGGTTCTTAGAGATGGCCTTTGGTGGCCTACCTTACACAGAGATGCTAAAGACTATTCTAGAGCCTGTGATGTATGCCAAAGAGTTTGGAAACCATCCAGAAGAGATGAAATTCCATTGGCACCACAACTGACCCTACAAGTATTTGAGAAGTTGGCCATTTACTTTGTTGGACCTTTAAACCCACCAAGAAATCATACAGGAGCAAGGTACATAATTACAGCAACATAATACTTGACCAGATGGGCCAAAGCAAGAGAAGTTAAGGACTGTAGTGCAACTACAGTTGCACGCTTCATATTTGATGACATTATAACCAGGTTTGGATGCCCAAAGATCCTTATGAGTGACCAAGGCACACATTTCATCAATAAGACAGTTGAAGCCTTGACTGAAGAATTTTCAGTCCAAAATCAGAAGAGTACACCTTATCATCCACAAGAAAATGGGACAGTTGAAGCATTCAACAAAATCATGGAGATAGCACTAACCAATATTTGTAGTGTAAACAGGCATGATTGGGATTTAAGAGTACCAGCAGTATCATGGGCCTATAGAACCACTTGCAAGAAATTAACAATGCAAACCCACTTCAAGTTGGTATCGGGTCTTGAAGTTGTTGTTCCAATGGAATATCTGGTACCAAGCCTAAGAATTGTTACCTTTACAGATATGGATGACCCTAGCACTGTTCAAGAGAGGCTTGCACATCTGGTTGAATTGGAGGAAGATAGATTCATTGCAAGATTCCATCAGCAGGTTCAGAAGGAAAGAGAGAAGGCCTACCATGAAAAGCACATCAGGAAAAAGGCATTAAAACAAGGTGATCTAGTCCTGATATATGATAGTAAGTTCATCAAACATCCTGGGAAGTTCAAAACGCATTGGCTAGGGACATATGAGATCGCTTATGTTACAGAGGGAGGAGCTGCGGAATTGAAGACTCTGAATGAGGAGTCGAAGGAAGGATTAGTAAATGGGAGCCGGTTGAAATTGAACTATGAAAACCAGCTTCCCTGCAACTCTCAGTAAAAGCATGAAGAAAAGGCTCTAGGTACCAGGTGCAGTTGAAACTAGGTACCAGACACAAAAAAGACATTCTGCACAAGGAAAAAAGAGGAGGCGTCGAGAAGAAAGTAGAGGTTGCACTGCGCAGTCTGGAGTTGAAGTAAAACACAAAGCTCTGAGCTGAAGTGCCTCGGGACGAGTCACGGGTGAGTGTTGGGGGCCTGTTGGCCCTTGGTTATGGAAGTATGCAAAGATCGAGGAAGAAAAGGGAGAATGTGAACTTCGCGGAAGACATAGTGACTATTACTGGGTCGAAGTGAGAAAAAGAGTAGAAAATACAGAGCGAAGTAATTCGTTGAACGAGGAGATCGGGGATGATAGATAAGTAGGAAAGAAGGATCATGGACAAATCAGCAAGCGGGAAAAGCCACCGTTGGATGCTTTGGAGCACCGTGCGAGAAGGAAGGAAAGACAATCTGGTGAAGCCCTGAAAACGTGGGTTATGTTGACCTAGGGTTTTAGACACCTAGGGTTTTGGTATCTAGGGTTTGGGACACCTAGGTTTCGGCCTAAGGATGTTGGTGAGCTATTGTAATGTATAAATAGAGGTCTAAAAGACTTGGGATGGGTTGGTTTTATGATTATTGTTGTTGTCGTTGTCGTTGTGTGATCAAGTGAGTACTAGTGTGTGAGAAAGAAGTTTTGAGTACGATATCCTTCTGGTATTGTAATATCTTCAGCTGGGTGTGAAGATCAAACCTGCAGCTAGGTGCATAGGGAGGGGAGAGAAAGAGAGGAGAAGAAAGAAGATCTTCTAGCTAAGAGCGCAGACAAGAACTACATGATTTACCTTAATATATTATAGCACAGTTATGTGGATGTAGCCCTAGAGAGAGGGTGAACCACGTACATCTTGTGTTGTGTCATTGGTATTTTATCTCTGTCATTGATATACTGTGATTGTATTACTATTTTAGATCTGATAAGTAGATGTGAAGAATAGATCTAAGTTGATAAGTGATTTATGAATGTTGTGTTTTTCTTGGGTTATATCCACCTGATATTCCCTTTGTTTGTAGACATCTTTGTCCTGCAACCCCCTCATAACTGCTTCGGGTGAGACTGCATCTGCTTCGCAGGTGTTTCTGAAAGGGCCAGTAGTTAGGGATTGTTGGTACGCTCTTGGAGATGAACCCTGGGTCTACCCCTGTGCCAACATGGACCTTCTTAAGGTCACCACGTGTCACCACCTTGGTTGGTGACAATTGTGTTGTGGGCTCAACGGTGAGAAAGGTCAGAAGTTCAGAAGTCGGGAGTTGGAGAGTAAAGTGAGTGTGAGAGCCTCTAGGACCGAAACCTGGAAACCCAAAACCTTGAAGTTTAGTTTAGATAACCTTGTAGATATAGTGCTTGGTCATGACCCTTGGTCACATGGGGTTGGGGAAATAAAGGAAAAGGGATATGACCTGAATGTACTTCAGAGCCAAGAAGAGCTCGGAAAATTCATGGAAATCGAGTGTTTTCTTGAATCAAGTTGTTTTTGAATGTTGTGGAATTTTTTAAGGATTAATGACCTGACAAATTCCGGTTGTCTGGACATTGTGTTTGCAGAAGTTTAGCGAGTGCTAGAACCGAGTAGAATTTCCACTGAGTGAAAAAGAAATGGAAAGGGCACGGACTACTTCCAATTCCGAGGACGAAGCAAAAGGAATGGATGTTCACTTGCGAGTTGAAGGATCGAACTCTAATGGGCATGGAGAAGAGATAGATAAGGAAGGAAACATGATGAAAATCATTGAAAAATTGCAGAAAGATGCCCAAACTTGCTGAGCAGATAGAAAAAATCTCAGAAAAGCTCAGGAAAAACAAGGTGAATTTAACATAAAGTTGTCAAAGAGTTTGGAGAGAATAGAGAAGAAGTTAGAGAAGGAGAGTGGCTCGAGAAGAAAAGGGAGTCACCGAACTTCTGAGGGAAGAAGGTCAAGGAGTGCGGGTGGACACCATCATCAATCCCAAGGTTGCTCCAAGAAAAGGACACACAGTAGTTCCATCCCATCTCCTACTAGAAAGCACAGGAGATTGAGAGTGGATGAATTGAAGGGAGAGATGAATAAGATTAATACGCCTACATTTGATGCAGAGCATAAGAAGGAGGAATATTCAAAAACATGGTTGCTTGGCATGAGGAAATATTTCCAACTGCATAATTATTTCTCTCATGCAAAAGGAAGAAATTCAATGTATCAATTGAAGGGAAAGGCATCCATGTGGTGGGATCAGCTTGTGCAGGTCCAACACCTTAGGGAGTAAGATATCACTAGGAAGGAATTCAAGAGGTATTTCAAGAAGAAATACTTGACTAAAAGATACTACAATAGAATTATGAAAGATTTCTTTGAACTCAAGTTGGGCAGCATGAGCATGGATGAATACGAGCAAAGATTTTTGGAATTACTGAAGTATGTTCCATTCATCAAGGATGAAATTCTCAAGATTCAAAGGTACCTGAGTGGACTGTCACCTTCCATTGGGGAAAAGATCCATTATGATGACCCAAAAACTATGGAAGAAATGATAAGAAGAGCAAAATGATTATATGAGCAGCAAAGAGAGAAGCCTACTTTCCAGAGGGCTTGGGAAGACAAGAAGAAATGTCAAATGGAGCAGAGGAAGAAGGGAACTAAAACTCCCTTTCTCATAAATAGTCCTCAAGGAAATCCATCGTTTAGAGAGCCGACAATGGATGATGTAGGGGAACAAAGGCCAAGACAGACGCCCATTCAATGTTGGGGTTGTAAAGAGAACCACAAGTATAGAGATTGTCCCCATAAAAATGGCAAAGTGAGAGTTGTCCATAATGTTCAGCAAGCTGAAACAGTGGAGGACATGGGTAGTAGAATGCCAAGGATCTACGCATCCATGGACAACAAGAAAGTTGAATATCAGGTGCACATGATTGAAGTGGAAGGTATGATTAACAATCAACCCTTTACTATTTTAATTTATTTAGGGGATATCCATAGTTATATAGATCCTAGAGTGGTGGAAATTTTGCATTTGTCGAGAAGAAAACATGAAAATTCTTGATTAGTGAAGCTGGCTACAGGAACCAAGAGGAAAGTCACTGAGTTGGTTAAGTCCTATCCTATGGACATGAATGGATTGAGCACAAAGGTTGAATTGAATGTTATGCCTTTAGGTTCTTATGACTGTATAATTGGGATGGATTGGTTGGATCGGCACCATGCCATCTTGGACTGTCATAACAAGGCATTCACTTTCCTGGATGAGAAAGGGAATCGAAAAATAGTCCAAGGAATTCCCAGAGTTCTTGCTATCAAAGAAATCTCAGCAATGCAGTTGAAGAAGTGTTAATATTATGGTAGTTGCGGGAGGTATTTACCTCCACGTGTAAACCTGGCTAGAGTAGAAGACTTCGGAAAGCAAGAGAAAACCCTAATAAGTTGGATAATAACCCTAGAAGTCTTATCGGCTCAAGAAGATAATTTATATTAGGTTATTAGCCTCCAAGAGAAGAAGTCAACCAGAAATAATAATAATATACTAAACAGACACATATCCAGAAGGAGAAGTTGGCCCCAGTAAATCTAGCAGAACCAGTATAAATATAGGGCTCCAGTTCTCATTTGACACATCTTAAAAATTGCAAACAACAACTGGTGCACACTGCAGTTCCCATTTTGGTGCGCACGTGTGGAGGAGAGCTACAAGTGTAGCTGATGCAGCTAGCAGTTTCAATGTTGTCTTGGACTATCTCTTGGCTAGGGTTTGGACTATCTGATCAACTATTGTTGGTGCGCTATCCCTGGAGGAAGATGCGCTACACCTTATTTGGCTATCTAGCCTAGTTTTTGCTTTCGAAGTAATTCTCAATCAAGGTTAAGGTGCTTGAAGGGTGGCTTCGGCCTATGGTTGGGTGACGAGGGTATCATCAATGGTAAGAAGAGCACACAATATTCTATATTCTAATAGGTTATGGGCCCACACCTCCTTCATTCAGTCTAAACACTGGAAGGAAACATACCCACTAGGATATCGAGCTTACTGAGGAACTGCCACTAGGGTTACTAGCAGAAGTAGCTTCCAAGACACTATCACTAGGGTTACTAGCAGGAGCAGTTGCAGAAACCCTAATCCTCTTGTTGAGGCACCTTAATTGAAGATATTGACCTAATCTTTGGACAGATCAGTATGCCCTAGCCTAGCGCATCTCCTGATACTCTCAGCAAGCCAAGATGAGAAGTTTGAATTTCTGGTCAAATCTAGGGTTTGACCAAGTCAAGTAGCCATGAAGAACTCTATGAAGTCTGAGAACAAGTTAGATGGGGCCTCTAACTTCAGAGCATGGAAGACAAGGATTGACCTCATCCTTGCCAAGAATAAAGTGTTGGATATCGTGAAAGGAAAGATCGTGAAGCCAGATTTTGAAGAAGGAAAAGAGAAGGAACCGCAGAACATTGCAACTATAGAGAAGTTCAAAGATGTTGACATCAATTCCATGAGTATCATAGTGGATTCTATAAAATACCACTTAATACCCTACATCTCCCATCTTGACTCATCGAAGACAATGTACGATGCCCTAACAAATCTCTTCTCAGTCAGAAACATTGAACAAGTTATGAGTCTTAAGAATGAGCTCTGTGACATGAAGATGAATGATGATGAAAGCATAACATCATACTTCATAAGAATCTCCCAAGTAAGAGACCAACTGCAATCTATTGAAGAGATCACTTCAGAGAAGGAATTGGTGAACATAGTACTCAATGGTCTTCCCAAGATGTGGGATGCATTTGCCGCAAGCATGAACACAAGGAAGGAGTATCCGACATTTGAAGAACTTTGGACTTG
>WSFP011484409.1:0-15692 GCA_009831015.1 Picea engelmannii | reverse complement strand
TTTTTGTGTAGGGTACCGTAGCTCGCCCGTTCTTTGTTTAAACCGTGTAATTGTGTCTTTGAAATATAAACCTTTTGGAAACAATTCTGCTGCTTCATGTGGGATATATCATCATTCCTAATCCATTTAATCATTTCTAGTGGTCCAATAAACTTCCTGTTATTAGGTCCATGGTTCTATTTCTCCTTTACTCAACTTATTTCTAATCATACTGACACAAACCTAAGATTTCTCTATGTCCTTAGATTCTTATTACTGGTTCTGTTGCCTCTTCAGTCTCATTCCTCCATTTTCTCTTCAACATGGTTGTCATGTTCTTCTCATACCCCTTATACAGATAGGACATCGAACAAGGATAATCATTTTCACAGGACATAGGTAGGAAAACAAAAATAGCTTCTAATCCTCTGTGTTTGGTTCGAACTCATTTGGATTGATTGTTCACATACAATCCTCTCACCTTCATTCAAATAGGGTAGACATGTAGAAATTTATTAACACAACGCAAAGAGGCATTCATAGTCTCTCTCTATCTTTGACATCAATGACAAAACTATTTCCAACAAGGACATGTATAATAAAACAAAGAATTTAATCATTAAAAACACGGATCCAATCATCCACACTCGCTCAGTAATCATGAGACAAAGAATCTCATCCTTAATCATAGTCCCCGAGGAGCCATTATTAATGTATCAAAATCCAAAAAAAATAATGTAAAGACCAAAAAAAATCACAAAACATCATTAAAATAAAAGAAGTTGTTTGAACTTAGGAACTCAAATCAAGACTTAGAAACCAAAAGTAAAAATAAGCATCAATTTAAAATTTTAATAGGGGGGCCCTTTTTTTTTCAAAAAATAAAGGGGGATTTGTTGTGGGCACAAAAAATGGTGACACAATGGAAAAACCAATTATTTTTCTCTATTATCTACAAAATCCTTATTCACACTTAATGTTAAAGATAACCCCATATGACCATAATAATGGAAGAAGTGTCCTCAGACACACACTTTTATTAAATAGGAAAAGAAATTACATATGAGAATTTGCAAGAGTTTACACCCGAACACACCAAGACTCTTGCAATGAGCTATATATAAACTAAATGTCCTAACAAAATCTAGTTATGGTTCACTTATTAAATAAACAAGCATCCATTTACAATAAATGCTATCTTAACAATATTTTAACTATACTCCTAATTTAGAGCCTAAGATACGACACCTTTCTAGAGTCATATCTTTTACAACAATACTCTAATTCTAAATGTATCCATTTATTAATCAAATATTCTAGATTATTAATTTAATATTCTAAATTAATAATTATTTTATTCTAACTTTTTAAACTATGATATTTATATTTTGGATTATCTAATACATAAGAACTTATTTCTTAGTTATGATTACCACCATGTGTCCTCAAATTTAAAAGATATCCCCACCAGGAAATGGACATTAGCTAATTGAAAAACCTTCTCTTTAAGCCAATTGATAAAGTTAATTAATATTAAGATTTCAATCCACATGTGATAGTCTCTAGGAATGACTTGAGACCTTCACTTTGGGTGAGTAAAATCAATTTCCTATGTGTGTTCCTCATCTCTCTTTACTCAACATTGCTTTGTTTCCCATGAGCATCCATATCCCCAACAAATTTTCCTTAGTATCTTACAAGAATATCCCCATTTCCAGCGAGCATCCATAACCTTGACAGGTGTTGGTAGTAGGCCGAAGTGGAAAGAAGGATGATCGTGGGGAAAGAAAGCGTGCAGAAACTGAAGTAACAGCTGGAGGTAAACACAACACGTGCGCATGCAAGAAAGAGTGCACAAGGGAAGCGACAAATGAGAGGAATAACAACACACGCACATGGGAGGAAGAACTAACTTCGGTAGGGTTAGGGTTTTTGTAATACATTGTAAACGACTAAAGAGCCCGATAGATATAAATATAGATACATAGGTATAATAGAGGGTTCCAATTTTTATTGTGGAAGGCTGGTTCTTGATTAGTTTGTCTCTGTATTGTTCATGCCGAATATATATGAGTCGATGCGATATGTAATATTGTGATGAACTATTTTGTAAGCTGTTGAGCTAAGAACAGAGGAGAGGAGGAAGATCTAAGGATTAGATCGCAGGCTGAGGAGCCCGGTGCCATCTAGTTCACCTTATATAGATCTTACCCATCTGAGGAGAAGTGTAAGCGCACGATGTTGGAGATGTAGAACTACCATAATAAAAGAACCAAGAGCCAAATATTTGTGGACGTATCCTAGGAGGGGGTGAACCACAGTAATATCTGTGTAATGTGATGAATGAATGTATGTCTTTACTTTTCTTTCAACAGTTAATTGTTGTGCTTGATGAATGAGTTAATATATTGTTATGGAATATGATTATACTGCTCGGGAAATAAAATGTGGTAGATAAGTGCGTGACCGTGAATAACAGTATATTGCAATCACAATTCATTGTGCATGGATTTGAATAATAAACCCATATCTCATACTCAATCCTAGGTTGTAAACACTTGAGTCTTACAACCACCCATTTAAAGCTATCTCGGGTGAGACTGCGCAGTGCATTCTGTGTACTGTGTTACCTTTTGGTTTACCAGGAGGGCCGAAAGTTTTAGAGGATTTGTTGGAAACCCGAAAGATATGAACCCTGGGTCAATAACTCAGATGATTAAGAAAGAAGAGTAAGTAATATATAACCAACAAATGGTTTCATTGCCGCGTTAATAGGAACAAGAAAGGACTGAGTAGATGAGATAGATTGAGCACAAAGAGAACGAAGAAAAGAAGAGAGAAATGAGCCACTAGAAGGGAATGTTGACACCGTGGAACCCCACAAAAGCAGAAATCGAAGATTTGTTGAGAACCAAAGAACTGGAGTTTGCAAAAAAATACAATAGAAACCCTAGGATCACACCTCACAAATATCTGGACAAATACATATTTACTGATTTACACGAAGTCTTTTTCTGTGATTTTCTGCATCTACTACAAGAGTGGATACTAAGGTTGAAGGATAACCACGCGACGAACTGGATTCAACAACTATATTGGACTTCAGTACAAATTGAGTAGTTACAATAGGTGAACAAAAAATTCACCCGCGCAGTAGACTTTTGGCTTGACAGTATTGTGGCAGGCTTCATCACAGAGTTTGCAGTTGACACAATGAAGTCATACAGAGCAACATAGCAATAATTTCTACATGGATATCGAGGAAGGTACACTCAATCACTCTATACTTTTATTAAGATACTTCTATATAACAAAGGTGTAATGACCATGGAATCAGATAGCTAAAATTCCTTGCGTACATGGGGGAAGGGGGGGAAGCACTGACAGAGAGAGGATAAATGGAAGGAGGTAAGGACAAAGGAAAGTAGGAGGAGGAACCCTTGGACCCGATCATGATGGACCATGACCAGATCAAGTGGATCTTGGCGTCAATAGGAAAGACGCGTAGCAGTGTACCCTACCAATACAAAATGAATACCAAGAAGAGAGTCGTAGTCGTGAGGGAAGGTTTGGCGATTGATGAGGAAGAGGTAGAGGATCTATGGGATGTAGAGAAGATTGAGGAAATCCTACGCACAACATATGAGAGGAAAACAAGAGGTCCAACGGGAGAAGAAGGCATCCATCCTATCCATATTAATGTCAGTGTGGAACCCATAAAACCATGTGCGACTAATACACTAAAGAGAACACCACCGTTTAGACAACCGAAGTTCAAAGGAAGTCCGACAACAGGAAGTACATCTACACATGGAGCGACAACTGGAGTAGCCATTTCAGGCAGCACTAGTCAAGTATCTACACCACGCAGAGGAGGTAGCAGTTCAGTATTCAGAATGGCAGGACATGATCACACTATCCGATTACCATAATTTCATGGAGAAGAAACATAAGACCCTATGAAGAATTTGTTCATTTGTGCAAAGATATGGGAAAAAAAATAGATCACTGATGAAGATACCAAACTCGCGTAGCTAGCAATTACGCTAAGAGATCGTACACTAGACTGGTACACGAGTCTAGACACAAATAGTTCCCCGGGAATGACAAGGACACTCACTGAAATTAAGAAGCTACTGATTAACGAGTTCCAGAAGTCGAGCTTAGAGGATCAGTACATAAACGAGATGATCGAAATCATACAAAAACCAGGAGAATCTGTATGGGAGATTGATCAGAGATTCAAGTGATTGAAGGGAAATCTCAAATACCTTATGATCGATATGCAACATTGACACCTTCTTATCAACTCACTATTACCACATTTAAAATATCCTTTACGACAATAGAAGTTTCAGACACAAGCAAAGGCTCTGTAGGTAGCCTTGCAACAAGATGAGAACTAGTACCAGCAGACGGACCCAGCTATCAAAGAATTGAAGGAGGATTTGAAGAATCTAACATTTCAACTGAACCAGAACAAGAACAAGGACAAACGAGAATCCGTTTGATGCACCACATGCAGGACATAAGGACACCATAATAATTAATTCCCAACATTCGTGCAATATATGGCAGCCAATATTCCAAATCCATTACCACAGGGAAGAATATGGTGCGAAATATGCAAGAAACCGGGTCATGACCCTTATCACTGCATGGTGATGCAGAAATACCAGACAGTTCCAAAGAGTTCATACTGCACCTTTTGCAAATCAATGGGCCATGATGATAAAGATTGTAGAACCATGGAGCTGATGCGGGAAAGAACATAAAATGCATATAGGGTACAGGCCGAAATGATGACCGGGCAAGAAACACCACATTTCAATCAAGCCCCAACTCCATACAACACTACACAGCCGTAGTATAATACTGTGCAACAACCATACAATAACGCACAGCTGCAGTACAAACTGACACAACCCCAGTACAACACTGTGCAGTATAATCAGGCACCACGGTATAACGCACCGAGAGGTGATTGAGCAGGCTATAGCGGAGGAGGACGAGCTAGAGGAGGTTTCAGACGAGGTAGAGGACCAATCACTTGTCACAATTGTCAGCAAATGGGACACTATGCACGGGAATGTCCACTTCCACCAGTAACTTTTATGTATTCTCGTGCATCGGACCATGATACAGAGGAGTGTCCAACACTACTAGTAAATATTCAGGAAAAGAGGAACCAGAACGATTAGAATGTTCAGTGGATTTTAGTTGAAGCAAGGGATGACAGACGAAACATCAATATAGTCACTCGTGGAGGAACAAAAATAGGAAATGACGCAGTTCGACAGAAACCAACGCAGAACCAATGGGTAAAGAGGAACACTGAACCAAAGAAGCAGTTTGATGCACAAAAAGAAAAGGAGACCTTTAAAGAAGCCAGACAAGAATTTCAGAAGGAGGACACAACGTCAACTTCAATTGCACAACCATTCAAGGAAGCCCCAAAATATGAGATGCTGCCCTCACTGGATCATACTGACGGAATGCAGCCCATGAGACAAGTAAGTACAATCAAAGGATTTTTGAAATCATGTGTAAAAGTATTAAGTGATCCATCATCTGTGAAAATATTGAAAAACATACTAGATAAATGTAACAGTGAGACGGACGAAAAGACAGAACCAAAAAATGTTAACCACCTACACACAAGAAGAAGAACAAGCAGGGAATTTAGATTGAATGCTAACATTGGGGATTTAAACATGGGAGACATTATACTAGATCTAGGATCCGAAGTGAATGTATTACCAAAGAAGACATGGCAATGCATGGGAGAGCCAACACTAAGATACTCAAATGTCCAATTGAAACTAGCAAACCAACATAGGGTCCTACCAATAGGTAGATTGAAAGGAGTGACAATAGATCTTGATGGAGTGCGCACTAAAGCAGACTTCAAAGTCATTGAAATAGTAGACGACACAACACCTTACCCGACATTGCTTGGTCTGGATTGGGCATTTGAAAACTAGGCCATAATCAATTTGAAAACCCAGAAAATGACATTTGAATCCAGAGAATACAAGTTCATATCACCATTAGACCCATCCGAAGGGGAGAGGTTCATAGAACCCACTTGTCTGGACTTAGAGGAAATCGACCAGTTGTACAGAACAACTGCGCGTGATGAGGATTACGTAAACCCAACTGCAGATGGGGTACTCAGTTGGCGGAGCATTACTTCATGTGCAACAAACTCAAACACCGGGCTAGAAAACTGGCAACAAATACTACACGAAGTATCCATGAGAAGATGTGCATGAATAGATCATGCAGTAAGGTGGGTAGGCACAAAAATCAGGGAACCACCCAATTTCCATGGACTAAATGATTTGGAAACATTCTTGACACAATATGAAGACAAAGTATTACAAAATCAAAGATTTTTAGCACTTGACTTAACACTAAAGGCCACACCCGCAAGATGGTGGGGTGCACATAGAGAGACACTCACAGACTGGTATCAATGTTAAAGATTACTGTGCATAAGGTTTGACACAGAATAGGAAAAAAACAAACAACATAATTATGAAGGACAAGGGACACCAGCGGAACACTTGGAGAAGTGAAAAACGCGTTGGAAAATGACACCACCAGAGGAATGGCCTCATCACTTCATACATACTTTAGAGGGCACACCAGCAAACTGGTATACAGACCAGGAATTGCGCAAAGGAACTACAACATGGAGGACATTGCAAAAAAACTTCACAATCAATTTCTCATTCGAACATGAGAACCCCAACATAGACACAACCCTCAAATGAATCAGAGGAGTGATATTCATCAAATAACTGGACATAGAATTTATCACAAAAGAGAAACAACAGAATAAATAGATAGTAAAGGAACTGCTATCACGTTACCATGTACTGGAGTAAGCGCCAGATGAAGAGGACCCGCACGATATTCATATTGACGAAGTAGAAGGCGAAAGAGATGTGGAGGGACTACCCATAGAATCATGAGTCATTTCCGTGCCAATCAAGGTAAAGAAAGTTAACATCGGGACAACGAAACAACCCAAAATGGCCAACATTGGAGATTACTGGGATGAGAAAATAGTAGAAAGCATCACAGAGTTGTTGCATGAATATAGCGACATTTTTCCCACAACATTCATAGAGATGACAGGTATAGCCGAAGAACTAGGAGAAATGAAGATACCACTCAGAATTGACGTGAGACCTACCAGACAACGACCCTACAGACTAAACCCCATATATAAACAAAAAGTTAAAGATAAAATTGATAGGATGCTCGAAGCCTACATCATCAAACCAGTTGAGGAGTCAGAATGGATAAGTCTGATAATAGTGTAGGACAAGAAACCGGGAAGAGGAATCATGATATCCATCGACTTGAGGAAGTTGAATGATGCATGCCTACACGATCCATTACCTATAATGTTCACAGACAAAGTGTTAGAGAACGTGGGAGGACATGAAGATTACTCATTCATTGATGGATTCTCGGGCTACCATTAGATTAAGATAACACATGAAGACATACATAAGACCACGTTCGCGAAAGAATGGGGATCTTATCAGTACATATTCATGCCATTTGGACTAAAGAACGCACCAACAATATTTTCCAGAGTGGTCATCACAACATTTAAGGAATTCATCCATCAATTTCTTCAAGTATACCTGGATGACTGGACAATATATATCCTGTTGAAAAACCATGTGGAAGTTTTATGAATGATGTTAGAATGATGCAGACAGTGCCAGATATCACTGAACATCAAGAAATGCATATTTGGGACACCGTTTGGGATACTATTGGGCCATATAGTATGTAAACAAGGCTTATTAGTACACCCGACAAAGATCACAGTCATTGTTAACTTACCAACACCAAAAACAGTCCGCCAGCTACGAGTGATGTTAGGACACACATGATACTACATGAAATTCATCAAAGGATATGCGCAGATCATAAAACCAATGGAAAAGTTGTTAAGAAAGGATACAAAGTATCAATGGAACGACGAGTGTCAACATGGTCTGGATACCCTGAAGGAAAAGATGTTCACCGCGTCGATATTAGTATTTCCAGACTGGGAAAATACATTCCATGTGCATGTAGATGTATCAACGATAACACTTGGATCTATCTTAGTGCAACCAGGAGCAAGAGACTTGTATCGCCCGATAGCATTTGCAAGTAGGAAGTTATCAGAATCAAAACATAATTATAACATGACAGAAAGGGAAGGCCTAGCCATGGTCTATGCACTGTAGAAGTTCAAACATTACCTGTTGGGAAAACACTTTCAAATGTTCACAGATCACTCAACCCTGAAATACTTAGTCAACAAGCCAGTGTTGGGGGGGATAATTTTTCGATGGTTACTATTATTTCAAGAATTTGACTTTGAAGTAATAGTTAAACCAGGAAAACTGAATGTAGGACCTGACCCCCTGTTAAGGGTCACAAATGGAGAAGAACCTATGAACTTAGAAGACAACTTTCTGAATGCACAATTATTCTCAGTACAGATTGTTGATGATTACTTCTCAGATATCATCTAGTACTTGAGCATAGGTACTGTGCCGCACAAATATACCACCGTGCAGAAGAAGAACTTAGTAGTCCGCGCGACCGACTATCAACTGATTGCAGATCATTTATACAAGATGGGCATAGATAGCATTTTGTGAAGGTACGTGTTAGAGCATGAACGACCAAGAATTTTAGTAGAATCCCACGAAGGAATGGCAGGAGGGAATTATGCAGGAAAAACTACCACACATAAGGTACTATGCGCAGGCCTATGGTGGCCAACAATTCATAGAGACTCGAAAGAGTACTGTCATAGATGCAATGTCTGTCAAAGGGTAGGAAAATCCAATAGAAGAGACGAGATGCCACTACGACCACAAGTAACACTACAAGCATTTGAAAAATGGGCAATCGAATTTGTAGGACCAATTAACCCACTAGCTAAAAGAACATGGGCAAGGTACATTATCATCGCGACGAAATATCTAACAAGATGGGTGAAAGCCGCACCAGTAAAATATTGCAGCGTAGAGACAACAACACACTTTTTGTTTGAACAAGTAATCACGATATTTGGGTGCCCAAGAGTCTTGATGAGCGACCAAGGCACACATTTCATAAACACCACCATCTGGGCAATGATTGAAGAATTTGAAATCCATCACCAGAAAATCACACCATATCATCCACAGACAAATGGCACAATAGAAGCCTTAAACAAAATTATGGAGAACACACTAACACAGATATGTAATGTCAACAGAGACGACTAGGACCTCAAGCTACCAGTAATATTATGGGCATACAAGACTACATGCAAAAAGTTAACAGGACACACACCATTCAAACTGGTTTATGGCCAAGAAGCAATAATGCCATTAGAATTTTTAGTACCCAGTTTGCGCGTAGAAGCTATCACACAAATGACAGAATGAGGTGCAGTACAAGAAAGACTAAATCAATTATTGAACATGGAGGAAGACCGAATCCTAGCAGGATTCCGTCAACAAGTGCAGAAAGAAAGAGACAAATCTTGGCATGATCGACACATCAAGAAGAAAACATTTAAGGAAGGAGATCTAGTATTAATGCATGACAACAAATCGTTTCAGCACCCGGGAAAGATCAGAATGCATTGGTTAGGGCCATATGAAGTAAAATATGTCATATACGGAGGAGCTATATAGTTAAGATATTTAGCAGGTGTAGACCTCAGAGGAATGATCAACGAGAGCTGACTGAAACTATATAAGGACATCTGACCACTCACTGCGCAGTAAAAAAAAAAAAAAAATCGAAAAAAGAGAAAAAAGGAAACAAAACTAAAGAAGGCACAATATACCAGAAATAGGAAGGCCACATGCAGTTGGAAAAACAAATTCGACAAAGGCATGAAAAATGGTTACATACAAAGGGAAAACAAGCGGGAAATAGAAAGTCAACAAAAGAAGGACGACAAGACAACACTAACTGGAATTAAAGCACGACAAGGACCAATGGGACATCACATTAAACGCGCCAACTGGTGTCAGCAAAACAAGTGTAATGGAAAGTATGAAACCTCCACAGATGAATTCAATCCACAGTTAGGGTGCATTAAACGCATAATGAAGGAAGCGTCCTCGACAAGCTTCATGACAAGCCCATACAACACACGAGCACGGGAGAAACTAGTCTATTCATGAAAGGAGAACAAAGAGAGAGTAATAGCAGCCAGAATGAATAGAGCGAGACTACAGAGCTCACATAAGCTATTTGAAATCAACAAACGTTCGACAGTCACCACTATGGCACCACCGAAGCCAGTAGAAGCAGGCCAGACTGCCAGGCCGACTAGGGTGCAAACTAGGTCACGAGGAACGTTGGAAGAAAATGACCAGTAATAGCCAGAGATTGTCGATATCGATGAATCCCATCCCCAGAGATGATACCGACGAACTCTACACCAATTGTGGAAGAAATTCAGCAACCACAAGCAGAGGCCATGAAATTGGATACGCCAGTAGTGACACAGGAGCCTCAAAATGAGAAAGCAGAAACCCAAAAGGAAGTGAAACCAGGAAGCACCGAAGAATCCCTATAAGTTAACAGAATGGCACAAAATTTGGAAGCAGTAGTGAAACCATACGAGTCTGAAATGCCCCTCTTAGGTCAACCAACAGGGGAGACCGTTGAAGATGCCTCAACTTGGCCAGAATGGATTATGGGGGAACAACCGAAAGCTGCTGGAACTTCGACCCAACCACCGCAACAGGAAGACAAAGTACAGATACCAAGCTCACCCCGCAAGAAGAATGCAACATAAATTGTTCTACCACGCATACCAGCTAGAGTACAGGTAGAACCAGAGCTACTGGGTCACGTCGGGAAGCTCAAATATTCATACCATGATATATCAGACGAAGCCAAGTTACCAGAACTTGCACAAAGGGTTTTTATAGAGACCATAGGCACAACCTGGCTGGGAGAAGATATTATCGAGCCATATCAGTGGGCAACTGGGCTGGACAAAACAAGAATCTTAGGTCTGCTGACCCTACCACATTTTGGCAGAGGCCAGTATGCGATAACCTATGTCAAGAAATTGTTAGAAGTCACACATGGAGGGGACATATGGATGGACAAATCCATCCCATAACTGTTGATATTATCGCACAAATCACAGGGTTACCAACTCAGGGTATGGATCCCACATTGATTATCGACGACAAATCCATGGAGAAAGCGCTGGAAGAGGAAATGAAGAAAAAGTATGGCACTGCTAGGGGAACAAGAGGCATCATGATAAAACTAATCAACAACGCAGGTACACAATTGGGCATAAATATCTTAGCCTACAAATTGCTAAGAAAATGCCGCAAAGATGAAGTACCAGTGGGAGTCATTGCAGTTGCAACTCAGTGCGTCGAAGGCACCTCAATGAGCTGGGCACCATATTTATTGAACTTATTTCAAGAGGACTGCAAGGATGTGTAGGACCTAGGCACAAAGTTCCATTACTCATGGCTCATCACCTTAATAGCCTTCATGGGATGGAAGGAACCAGGGTATGTAATTTTTTGTACTAGACCACGGCCGACGAGAGCTAGCTACCTACTACTGAGATTTGGGCCACAGGCCAGGCATAAGAGGGAGAATGGAGTCATATTTTAAGCATACCTACATGACATATAGGAAGCTATCAACCGATCATGGAGAATAATGCTAGAGACTATCACGCGATATGCAAACATTGCCAACTTTCGGGCCACACGACAAACAATGTGGATACAACCAAGGTAGGATCCAGATAAATAATGGCTACATATGTGCTACTGCATCATAGAGAGTGATATTGACATGATCATCAACAAATGGCCCGGTGAATGGAGAATCCCAACCATTACCCAGGAAGTACCAGAACGAACAACAAAAGGAGAGGCAGAGCAGGCAGAAACACAGCCCCCAGAAATCCAAGTGCCCAAGAAAACAAGAACAGGCCAAGGCAAGCCAACTCAGGTAGACGAAGGGTCAAAGAATACAGGAACCTAGAAAGGGAAGAAAGATACTACACAGTCGACCAATGGACAACAAAAACTAGCCAAGGGAGCACAGGAGACCGCCCCAAATACCGATACACAAGAATTAGGGGGAACTAAGAGACCAGTAGCGCAGACAAGAGGCACACACAAGAAAGTAAAGGCACAATGAACATCACCTGACTATATGATCATGGATGATGATGGGGAAATGATCTCCAGAATGGTCCAATATTTTCTAGTAGAGGACTTCGATCATGCAACACATCACAGGGATAAAATGCAAAAAGAACTGGCAGAGATGGGGCAGTTCCTCAAGAAACTCGGGGAAGTACAGATAACAAGAAGCAACAGAGGCATAGAACCATCAACACCACAAACTAACGAGAGAGTGGAGGTAGAAGAATGAGACCCGTTCCACTGAATTCCACATGCAAACACAATGATGTACATCACACCTAAGATGTTGCGCATGGATGAAATCGTGGGGCAGACACCCATGAAGGATTTAAACCACATCCAATTGGTCTTGACACAAATGCCATCAAGGGAACTACACAAGTTACAGGTGAGCATCAACCACGAGGTACAGTCTTGTGCACACATAAATTTAGTTGAGCTACAACAAGTAACAAAGAAGTGTGAGGAGTTGGACAAAGATTGCGAGCAGACCAAGCTCGAAACTCAGGAGGGAAAATAATGCAGGAACGAACTCGAACGAAGAGTGGGAGGAATTTTTGAGAAACTTCCAAACACCGCGCTAGGAAACAAACTCCCCATAGCAGAAAAGATCGATCAGATTGAGCAGGTCATCGATCAATATTATAAGGAGATCGATACCCTCCAAGAGAAGCTTACACCAACCACTCCACAAACAGTGAAGGAGAAAAGGAAGTAGGAAGCAACAACATAGCTGCAGGATATAGAACAACAGGTTAGCACACCAACTGACTTTTTCGAAAAAGCAGCACAAATTTGGACAAGGTTGGAGGAGGATCCACAGGTCTAATGTTGGGACAAGGAAGAGGAAAGGATCAATACAACGATCCATGAGCTCAAGTAGAGGTAGAATACCATACCAATCCTAGAAAGAGTCAAAGGGATGCAAGAGATTAAGAAGATTCAAGCATAACGTATCACTGCGCAAACGCGAAAACAAGAGCGCCAGGCTCAAATAGAGCCATTGCAGGAATGGGTAGCAGAAGTACTTGCATAGGCAGAAGGAGCTAAAACATAAATAGCACAGACCTAGGCAAAATGTGTGGGATTGATGAGCAACGAAGTGGCAGTTCAGGTAGTGGACACCATCAAGGAGAAGACCGCGCAAGCACTGACAAAAGAAACAGAGCTCAAGGAAAAGTTGCAGACGATCACCAAGGAGATCGAGGAAGCTCAGAAGGATTAGGTGACTCGGGACGAGTCACATGTCAGTGTTGGGGGCCTATTGGCAGTAGGCCGAAGTGGAAAGAAGGATGATCGTGGGGAAATAAAGTGTGTAGAAACTAAAGTAACAGTTGGAGGGAAACACATCACACGCGCATGCAAGAAAGCGTGCACAAGGGAAGCGACAGCTGGGAGGAAGAAAAACACGTGCGCATGGGAGGAAGACCTAACGTTGGTAGGGTTAGGGTTTTTGTAATACATTGTAAATGGCTGAAGAGCCTGATAAATATAAATATAGATACATAGGTATAGTAGAGGGTTCCAGTTTTTATTGTGGAAGGCTGGTTCTTGATTAGTTTGTCTCTGTATTGTTCATGCCGAATATATACGAGTTGATGCGATATGTAATATTGTGATGAACTATTTTGTAATTTGTTGAGCTAAGAACAGAGGAGAGGAGGAAGATCTGAGGATTAGATTGTAGGCTGAGGAACCTGGTGTGATCTAGTTCGCCTTATATAGATCTTACCCATCTTAGGAGAAGTGTAAGCGCATGGGGCTGGAGATGCAGAACAACCATAATAAAAGAGCCAAGAGACAAATCTTTGTGGATGTATCCCAGGAGGGGGTGAACCACGGTAATATCTATGTAATGTGATATATGCATGTATGTATTTACTTTTCTTTCAACGATTAATTGTTGTGCTTGATGAATGAGTTAATATATTGTTATGGAATACGATTATACTGATCGAGAAATAAAATGTGGTAGATAAGTGCATGACCATGAATAAAAGTAGATTGCAATAACAATTCGTAGTGCATGGATTTGAATAATAAACCCATATCTCATACTCAATCCTAGGTTGCAAACACCTGAGTCTTACAACCACCCATTTAAAGATATCTTGGGTGAGACTGTGCAGTGCATTCTGTGTACTGTGTTGCTTTCTGGTTTACTAGGAGGGACAATATTTTTAGAGGCTTTGTTGGAAACCTGAAAGACATGAACCCCGGGTCAATAACCTAGATGGTTAAGAAAGAAGAGTAAGTAAAAGATAACCAACAACATGTTTACTTGTACTTCCCACACTACTTAGTTCTTTCAACTTCCTTTTATTTTACATTATTCCCACCCTTTGTTATTTGTATATAAGTATTGCATATGAAATTAGGTGTATAGGAAGTGGGGTGATACGAGAGTTGCTTTGATTATCTTAGCATGTTATTTACTTCCAAATTTTAACCCAGAGCTCTTCCCTTCTTCCATCATTACACATATCAATTACTTAATGTGAGGTGGGTGGGGATCAAAAGAAAAGTCATGTAATAAATCTAAAATCTAAAATCTAACGTGCTAGTGTTTTATTTGTAAATCCTTTGTAACAAAGGTGTTCCATCACAAACCGAGAAATTATGTCTACATGTCAAGAGATTTCTTAATTAATCAAGTGTGATTATTTTGTCTTTATTTTTCGACAGGAATTAAAACATAGTCCAAATATTACCAATATTTTTTCCTAGGATCCAAAACTCCCTAAAAAATTCTCAACATGGCCAAAGCAAGCAAACTAACTAAAAAAAAGCAAACTAAAACATAAAAAGTGAAAACTTGGAAATACTAACTGTACAAGAAAAAAATCGCAAATTAACAACCATGACTTGAAAATTAAAAGCAAGCTCTAAGATGCATAGGAAAGGAAATCCAAAATACTCAATAAATCAAGCAAAAGATCCCAAACCCACACATTCAAAAACAAGATTAAAATAAGAGCATGACGAGTAAATCATTATATAGTCAAGTCAAGATCTGGTATAGAAAAATGATACCTCTATTTCAATCAACATATTGACATCCAAGAAAAATGCCCGACTCAAAATCTTAATAATCTACAGTCTAAAGAAACAAAAGTCAGTATTAGAATTAGTGAGGTATACTGAACATAAACCAAACTTGCAGCCTCTTGAAACTTCACTATTCAATTGATTCTATCATATATTTTTCATTTCATTTGTCTATGTGTAGTTTAATAAAGAGTTATGGAGGTGGAATTCCTTTCTAAAAAAACTGAAATGCTCAACTAATAGATATTATTTATTAAAAAAAATAAATGGAAAATAAATCTAGCTAGAATAAAAAATAGACTATTCATTATCAAATGAAGAAAAATATAATTGAAATAAACATTAAACTATTCCAACAACTGTGAAATAAAATCAGTCTTGGGAACCATATTCATTGAGTACTATTACAGGAGAGCAATTAGGTAAAAATAATTTTTCTTCACA
>WSFP011484408.1:0-15692 GCA_009831015.1 Picea engelmannii | reverse complement strand
GAGTACACCCAGTTTTCCATGTTTCATGCTTAAAGAAGGTTATAGGTGACAAGATCCCATTCCTTCTATATTGCCAGAAATTTATGAGGAATGAAAAATCATATTGGAGCCTGAAGCCATCATTGACACAAGAATTAACCAGCTAAGGAGTAGATCCATTTCAGAGTATCTCATTAAATGGAGGAAACTACCGGCTGAAGATTCCACTTGGGAAGATGAGTCTTTTATATAAAAGCATCTAGAGTTACTCAAGCGTTGCAGACAACACTTGTCTCAAGGGGAGGGGCATGTTAAGCCCTAAATAATGGATCATTACCCCTTAATTGGTGCATATTACATTTGTAATGTTATTTTATTTATTTTGGCTTTAGTCCATTAGTTGTAATTATAACTCCTAGTCTCCTATATATACCAAGGAGACATTTTCATTTGGAATCATCTTGTAATTGTACATTTATGTGGGCATAAGGAGGTTTCCCCCTCGAAGAGGCTTATTATCTGGATTTCTCTCTTTTTCAAGGCGTTGAGTACTTATTCTGAGGTTTTTCTATGCTATATTGATATTTGGTTCTTAACATCCACTTGGATCACATTCCAATCAATTATGTGGTTAGGATCATGTACATACTTCTTTAATAATGATACATGAAATAGATGATACACTCTCATGGATGCATGTAATTCTGGCATGTATGCAACTGACCCTATCTTTTCTAATATTTCGAAATCCCCACAATATATCGCTACCAACTTCGAGAAACTTCATAATCTTAGCGATCTTGTCTTTTCCTTCACTTTCAAAAAACCATGTTCTCCCACTTCAAAATCTCTAAAAACTCTATTCTTGTTTGCATAAAGTTTCTTCCTATCCTAGGTAGCCTTTAAATTCTTCTTATATTTACCATATTCTCTTCCATTTCCTTTAACAATTCTGTCCCAACAAATGCTCTGTTTGTTGGATTATCCCAACTCACAGGCGTGTTACATTTTTTTCCATACAATGCCTCAAATGGACTCATTTTCAATGAGGCCTGATACCCATTGTTGTAAGAAAATTCAAATAAATGAATATAATATTCCCACTTTGATGGTTGATCCATCACATACATTCTAAGCATGTCCTCAATACCTATTATTCCTCTCTTTTTTCCCATCTGACTCTGGATGATACATTGTGCTAAGATTTAAATTCGTCCCAAAGCCTTTGAACAAACCTTTCCAAAATTTGAAGTAAACTTTGGATCTCTATCTAGAGCTATTTCTTTAGGTACCCCATGTATCCTAGAAACTTCTTTCATGAAAATCCTTGCAATATTTACTGCCTTGTGTGTGGTCTTCACTGGAATAAAATGTGCTGCTTTGGTCAATTTATTCACCACCACCATGATGGAATCATGTTTCTTCAATTTTATGGGCATCTTTGTGATAAAATCAATCGTAACTATTTCTTATTTCCATTCTGGAATGGTAAATGGATGCAATAACCTAGCTGTATGCCTATGCTCAGTCTTCACTTTATGGCACTCTAGACATCTGGCTATGTAATTAGCCACTTCTTTCTTCATTCCTGACCAAAAGTGTTGGATTCTTACTGTTTCAATTGTCTTCTGATATCCTGGGTGCCTGACACATGGCACATTATGCATTTCCTTCATAACTATGTTTTTCATCTCACTAGAATTCGATACATACACCTTGCCTTTGTACATGAGAATCCCATCTTCCTTCATCTCATAACAATTAAATTTCTATTAAAAATTTCCTTTCTGTAATGTTTCTTTTATTTTCACATATTGCTAATATGAATTTGTTGCTGCAATAATTTAATATTTCAAATATTTCCTGTACATGTTGATGGATTCCACATGCACTTCATGAGCTCTCTTGCTGAGTGCATCAACCACTTGATTTTCTTTGCCTTTTATATGCTTAATTTTGAAGTCATATTCACTCAGAAATAACAACCATCTAGTTTGTATGGCATTTAGTGTTGGTTGTCCAAACAAATGTTTTAGACCGAAGTGGTTTGTTCTTAGCTCGAATTTCTTACCCATAAGGTAATTCCTCCACATTTTTAATGCATGTACAATCGTTTCTAACTCCAAGTCATGTGTGGCATAATTCCTCTCATTCTCTTTTAATTTTATGGACTCATAGCATACCACATGGTCCCTTTAACTGAGAACTCCATTGAATCCTTCCTTGCATGCATCGATGCACATAAAAAAATCTCCATTTGGATATGCAATATTCAATATTGGTGCACTTGTCAATATTTCCTTGAACTTTTGAAAACTGTCTTCACACTTGGAAGTCCATTCAAATTTCACTCCCTTCTTTTGCAAAGGAGTGATTGGACTTGCAATCTTTGAGAACCCTTTTATGAATCTTCGGTAATAACTAGAAAGACCCATGAATGATATGACCTATGTCACATTATTTGGTGTTGTCTTTCAGGAAATGAGAGACAGTTCCACACTAAACCTAGCAGAGGAGAATAATAATCTAATCAAGAACGTAAATGACAAAGAAATCACATAGTACACATAGATTTTACCCTGGAAACCCAATCCAGGAAAACCAACACTCCTTGAGGGTTCTGCTATATTTTTGTCTTATTCAATCCAAATAAAAGGTTACATGTCTAACCTTGGTCCACACTTAAGACACAATCAACATCATACCCTCTTTCCTGTGCAATAACAACCCTATAGACAATTTGGATTACATCTACATGACCAACGACCTATGATTCTTACATTACCCTTTTCGACCTTACAACATGCCTCTTTAGGCTTTACAATAGGAAAAAAAATAAAGAATCTGCGTCAAAAAATGGTTACATATACATGTCGATCATTGGCTACAAATCCCACAAATATCAGGATTGTGTACAGTCGACTCCAAGTCGTATTACCAGTCGACTACTAGTTGACCTTCATTCGGTCTTCAATCGATCGCCACACGTCCGCCCGCTGACCTCATGTTGGTTAACCTCTTCGACTTGTTTTCGATTCCTTTACCATGTCAAACTACCTCAACCTTTGACTTCAACTTTACCCAGTTGACTAACCTCAACCTTCGACTTGATATTGATCTACCTCGATTTCCACCTTCAGTCGATTCACCTCGACTAGACTTTCAATGAAAAGAATATAAGAACCCAAAATTCTCCCACTTGTTTTCTTCTTTGCTGAAACATGACATTCCCGAAATTTCATTCACAGACCTAGGACAACAATTCCCATTGCTTCTCTACACCAAGAGAACTTCACAACACTCACAGACTTGGTCAATGAATCTGCTATGTTTTCCAATGTGTCTACTTTCTCCAGTATCACCTTGTTACTTTCCAACATGTCTCTTACAAAATGGTATTGTACATCAATGTGCTTAGTCTTCGAATGATAAGAAGAGTTGTTTTCTAGAAATATTGCGCTTTGACTATTGCAACTTACTGTCATATCTCTTTGCTCAAACCTAATTACTGAACATAGCCTTTGCAACCATATCGATTCTTTGCTTCCATGAGTGGCTGCCATGTATTCAACTTCTATTTTTGACAAGGATACACCCGTTTATCTCCTACTCATCCATATTATTGCTCCACTGAACATCTTGAAGACATATCTATTGGTCGACCTCTGTCGATCTAGATCTCTAGCCCAGTCGACATCGACAAAGCCGTGTACATTTAATTTACCGTTTTCACCTCCAATTATTCCTTGGTAGCATATATCATAGTCCTTCGTGTCACATAAATACTTGAATACTCTCTTGACATCTATCAAGTGCTCCTTTCTAGGTGTCGATATATACCTGCTCAACACTCCCACTGCATGGGAAATGTCTGGTCGAGTGCAGAGCATCGCATACATTAGACTACCAAAACAAATTGCATAGGGAACATGTGCCATGTCCTCTATTTCTTCATGTGTATTTGGACACTATTCAACAATAATCCTTGCTCCCACAGGAATTGGCACCTTCATTGGTTTACAATCATGCATGTTGAACCATTTCATAATTGTTTCAATATACTTCGTCTGATTCAACCAGAGATTTCTAGTGGATCGATCTCTCTTAATATCCATTCCTAGAATGAAGTTATATGCAACTATATCCTTCATGTCTAACTTGGAGGATAGTTTCTTCTTTACCTGCTTTATTGCGTCCATGTTATTTCCAATCAACAACATGTCATTGACATGCAAAGCTACATATATGAAATGCCCACCTTCTTCCTGTTAATGTTTTACTTATACAAATAGTAGTTACATTTCTTGTTTATTATTATAATCATTTAGCACATTAGTTGCACAAATAAGATCACTGAAAGAGAGGAAATCATAGAACCAATAGAGACACATATTATCTTGGGAAACCCTCATGGGGGAAAAAACCCAACAAAAAATTCATCAATACAGATAGACCAAATACCAAACATAAGATCCTCCTCTACTCCTTCACTAGGACGAGTAGTGCACCACTTAACCAAGAAATACCAAGACATAGACCAAGAACTCTCCTTGATGTCACACTTAGCTGCAGTAGCAATTCCTCCAATATTTTCTCACTTCTTCATAGCTGTAGAGCTAATGTAGTAAGTGTGTTCAAATGAGACACCATCCTCTCATATAAATACAAGTTGTGAGGTGGCACTAGGGTTGTGACTCTTCACTTGGTGGAGCTAACTTCTCCTAGAAGTGGCTAAAACCACTTTACAAAAACTAGGGTTCAACTTTACAAATACCCCCATACAAATACATGTTGACCAATCCAAAAAAGGGGATTTGATCTTATACAAGACTAGACTTGATCAATCCACAAAAGGGGATTTGATCTATACAATAATGACTCAAATATAAGTAGAATATTCTTCGAAGTTAAAATAATTCAACACTCCCCCTTAACGAGAAGAGTATTCTATTGACAACATTAATAACAACTGACTGGAATCAATACATCATCAAGAGGAGGGGACATCATCATCAACATTGGGAACATTGTCGATCATATCTATAGGTCATCGAAAGTTTTTCTCATCATCAACATCAGTAGAAACTGAACATCATCATCATCTACAACACAGAGCTGGAGTAACATCATCATCAAAATTAGCATGAAGATGGAACATCAACATCAACAACATAGAGCTGGAACAACATCATCAACAACACAAAGCTGGAAAATCAACATCAATAACACAAAGCTGGAACAAAAATATCATCAACAACACGAAGTTGTAACATCAACATCAACAACATGAAGCTAGAACAACAACATCGCCAACAACACAAAGCTAGAATAACATCATCAACAACACAAAGCTGTAACATCAACATATATATATGTGGCAATAGAATAAGGAAGGTGAATAAAAAACAACAACTGTGGTACTATGATAGATCGTCCTTACCAGACCTTCAAAATCTGCCTAGAAATCAAAATATTCCCTAGGATATAAAATCTAACAAGCTACCACGTGATACTCTGATAGACTATCCTTATTGGACCTTCAAGATATGCCCATGAATCATAATATTCCCTAGGATATAAAATCCTAACTGAGCTACCACTACTGACCACAACTAGCAAATGCATTCACATGTACTTTGACAATCTGTTCTTACCGGACCTTCAGGATTTGCCCAGGGATGATCAATCCCCTAGGATAAAAAATCCTAATTGAGCTACCCACTGTTGGTCATGATACCATAGTATAATCAACATCAGTCCCCCTTTCGATGGAGGTTCTTTCAAAATACACCAAGCTTGTCTCAGAAGTACTCAAACATCACATGAGACATAGGCTTAGTCAACAGATCTACAACCTGCTCATATGTGCCAACATATTGGAGCTTTATATCTCCCTTCTGCACCATGTCACAAATGTTGTGATACATATATCTACGTGATTAATATTATCATGTAACACTAGGTTCTCTATCATATTTATGCAACTATGGTTATCACATAAAATCATGGTAGCTTCCACCTTTAGATCGAATAGACTGGTCAACAAATTCCAAATCCATATGGATTCACAACTGGCAGAGCATGCTGCAATGTACTTTGCTTCTGCCATATTGAGAGAAATACTGGATTTCTTCTTGCTTTTCCATGAAGTCATGGCTGACCCCAAACTGAAATAACATCCTAAAGTGATTTTTCTATCTGAAGCACTTCCATCCCAATCTGAATCAGTATAGCCATACAATTTGAAGTCATAGTCTCCAGTATAAAAGAGGCCATAGTCCAATGTACCCTTAAGGTATCTCATCACATGCTTTGTAGCTACAACGTAAACACATCTGGGCTCCACCAGACACTGTCTTAAGGTGTTCACAAAAAATCATATATCTGTTTTGGTATTCGTTAGATGCATCAACGAACCAATCATCTGTCTGTATAGAGTAACATCAACTATTTCGGATGAAGTATCGACTGATAACTTCATATATGTCTCCATAGGAGTGGACATGGATCTACAGTCCATCATGTCGAATCTCTTCAGAATTTCCACAACATACTTTCCTTGATTAAGGAAAATATCTTTTGGACTCTGTCATAATTCAAGACCTAAGAAATAGTGCATCGGGCCTAGGTCCTTCATTTCAAATTCAACGGAAAAATTCTTCTTACAATATGTGATGAGATTTTCTTCATCTGTTAAGAACAAGTCATCCACATATATCAACAATATAACTGTTCCATCATTATCAATATTGAAGTAAAGGTTGGGATCAACTTTACTATTGGTAAATCTCAAGCTCATCAGAAAAACTATCAATCCTGCCATTCCAAGCTCTTGGAGCTTGCTTCAAATTGCATACATGAGTCTTCCTATCCTGTACTTCGAAACCAATTTTTCACATCACATTGTACCAACCTAGTACAGTTGCTCAGCTGCAACTCAATATACAAAATCATGTGTTGGTTCTATGTTCTTTCTGCAAATCACTATCTGTCTCATTGCTTGAGAGTATGTCCCCTATTCTCTTTACAACTTGTTCCTTCTAGAACCGATACTTTGCATCTGCAACCATTATTTATGAAGCTGGGAATGACTGCTCTATTCTCACCGTAGTTTTTGAACTCTGAGAGTATTTCCTCTATTCTATCATGGCAACAAATTCATCTAAAACTGAGAGTGCTTGATGTTGAAGGTATATTTTCTTCTTTCATGGAGGTAACTCAATCTTCAAATACAAGGAATGCTCCCTCTGAACTTCATATTGTACCAGAATCTTGGTTGTTCTAACTGTCTTTACGAACATTGTAACTATTTCTTCGATTACTGGAGCAAGTGTCTTGTCATAGTATTCTCCCTCTTGCTGGGAGAATCCGCTGGACACAAATCAATCTTTGTGCATCTCTATACTGTGATTTGCAACATGCTTGATCTATTAGATCAATATTGGAAGTCACCACTGACTTCCCTTCTGGTCTTAAGGAAAAATTCATATCCTAGTCCTTCTAACTGGATTCCTCCTCTGCCATTGAGACACGGGAATATTCTCAGGATATTTAATGTCTCCTAGAGGTCTTTAAAGCTATGATATAGTATTGTCAAATCATGGCCTCAGTCCGCCAGGCCTGGAAGATGTCTATTTTTCCCATCTGATCCTTTATGATATTAGGCTTACTTTGAGTCTTGATTTCTTCCGAGACTACAAAAAAATTCATAGTCTCTGCAGGATATACTTGGTGTTTGAATACCAAGTCTTAATATGAAAAACTAAATCAGACTTCAAACAAATTCTACTTCCTGTCAAAGTGGCTTCATTATCCATTGACCAAGTCTACTGTGAGTTATATTCTAATGTTTGATAATCTTTGGAGTCTTCTACTCCTCACAATCAATCTCCATATGAGATACTATGTATCTCAAAAGTAGTTTCTTCTTCATCTTCTTTGGTACAAGGATGTATACGATCATGTATACAACTTGGATAGTCTGCTCCGTGTTTCATCTAATTTGTTTCCTCATGAAACTGTCAATATAGCTTCCTCAGGGTTATCACCTGTGACTTGCGCGAAACAAGAACAACAAGGGAGAAACATCAACAAATAATACTACTCTTTATAATAATAATAAAACAATAGCAAGAATAATCGTCACAATAGCTCCTTTAGAGATATCACTTGTGACCTGCCTGAAACAAGGGTAAAAAGTAAGACATACAATAATAAGGAATGAGAGAAACACTCTTCTAGTGTTGTGATGAATCATTCCTCTATGGTAACCTGGAAACAAAACAATAAGTTTTTATTAGAGGAGATGTTAGTTATATCTAGTAAATGATTACAGTAAGAATTTATCTCAATAGTTCTCACATGCTACCAAGTATTCAATAATAAAACTTTTCAAAGATTTCTATCGCAACTATAATGTTTAGTAGTTATCAAACTTGATATGTGTAAATTTGAATATTATCAATTTAATTAATCAAACCTAGAACCTGGAGTCTTTTACTCAAGAATGAGTGTGTTTCTTTTCTTCCGAGTCTCCTTCACTCAATATGACAAGTCCTTTCTTCAACCTTCCCTCAATAGTAAGATATCTGAGTTAGGGAATAAACTCTATAATCTCAACTCTAATCAATCTAATACTTTGAATTTAATTTTGACAAATGGTTAGTATGATAACTACAACAGATGAAAATGCAACTTGTATATTCATAAGATTACAATAATTCCATAACAAGTAGAGGCATATCAAAGTAATCAAACCTGGGGTGCATAGTTCCTTTGAATGTGTTGGATCTGAGATCCTTCGGGATCTATGATTGTTACTTAAACAAAAGATCATTTCTCCTGCAAATACTCTTTAGAATATTGATACAGTTTGAACATATGTAAGTACATACCTCTCACATTATCGATAGGTAGTGGCACCATCCGAAAAAAATGACAAGTAATAACGAACCTTTAAAACTTTAAAGGTGCTTCAATTTGTAACTTAAAGTTAGCTGGATATTTCCTAGGGTAAGGTGCACTAGGAAAATAAAAATTAGTCCCAACACTTCAAAAAAAATTTCAATGCAACTCGTACTATAGCTGGTGCTGGCACTTCAACTAGTGTTGCAACTGGAATGAAGGAACTGACATTGCAACTGCAACTTAGGGTTTTATGAGGAAACCCTAATTTGTTCAAACTTCAAATTTCAGAATTCTGATCCAGGGACTAGATGCGCCCTCCTAGGGTGAACTCCTAGATGTGGTTACTTCCCCCAACGTCCTCCTTAAACAGGGAAAATGTCACACTTAGGGTTTATGTAGACACCCTAATTCTGCAGTAGCTGCAATACTGAAAGCATGATTGTGAGTTGGTCTCTTTCAGACTTGCTCTAATCCCATGTTAATGTTTTACTTATACAACTAGCAGTTACAATTCTTCTTTATTATTATAATCATTTATCACATTAGTTGCATAAATAATATCACTGAAAGAGAGGCAATCACAAAAACAATAGATACACACAGATTATCCTGGGAAACCCTCATGGGGGAGAAAACCCCTAAAAAATTCATCAATATAGATAGACCAAAGACCGAACATAAGATTCTCCTCTACTCCTTCACTAGGAAGAGTAGCGCACCACTTAACCAAGAAATATCAAGACATAGACCAAGAATCCTCCTTGACATCACACTTAGCTACAATAGCAGTTCCTCCAAGACTTGCACGCTTCTTCATAGCCACAAAGCTAGTGTGGCAAGTGTGTTCAAATGAGACACCATGCTCACATATAAATACAAGTTTTGAGGTGGCTCTAGGGTTGTGACTCTTCACTTGGCGGAGCAGACTTCTGCTAGAAGTGGCTAAAACAACTTTACAATTAATAGGGGCCGACTTTACAAATACCACCATACAAATACATGTTGACCAATCCATAATAGGGGATTTGATCTTATACAAGACTTGAATTTATTAATCCACAAAAGGGGATTTGATATATACAATAATGACTCAAATATAAGTAGAATATTCTTCAAAGTTACAATAATTCAACAGTTCCTTGGAATATATGTAGTGATCAACTTTTCTTCTCACAAATCCAAAACTAAGGATGTACGTGTCGAACTTCTGGTACGAAATCCTTAGCAACCTCTTTAAACCATAGAAGGATATTTTGAGTTTGCACACCAACTCTTGCTTTCCCTTTACTAAAAATCCTTCAAGTTGTTTCATGTAGATTTCTTCTTCGAGGTCCCCATGTAGGAATGTTGTCTTCACATCCATATGTTTTATTTCTAGATCGAATGTTTCATCCAGAGACACTAGTACTTTAATGGAAGTTAGTTTTGCAACAGGGGAAAAAATATCACCAAAGTTGACTCCCTCGACTTGGGAATAACCTTTCGCTACCAGTCGAGCTTTGAACTTCTCAAATTGTCCTCTGGCATTCATCTTCTTCTTAAATACCCACTTGCTACTGACGAGCTTTCTTCCACTAGGTAACTTGAATAAATACCATGTCTCATTCTTGTGCAAGGATTCCATCTCTTCGACCATGGAATCCTTCCATATTTTACCCTCTACCGAGTCGATTGCCTCACTGATCAAATTGGGCTCATCTTCGATGGCAATTATCATGAATGCAGAACAAAATTTGGGTGGAATATACCTTTCGAATGGTTTTATTACTCTTTCTGACCTCCTTACCACCAGAGTATGTTGTTCTACCTCTTCCTCATATTCAATTGACTCATCTGAATCATCTTCTTCGTTCCTCAATTCAAGCCACACCGTCTAAGGATTATTCTTGGTATGAACAACTTCTTCAGACTCAGACTTACCTAAGACTTATTTGATGAAAACATATCAAATGTACAATGTTCTCCTTGATGTAGGATCCCAGAGATTATATCCTTTCATTCCTTCTTTATATCCAATAAAAATACATTTTATTTCCTTCTTGTCCAACTTTCTCCTCTTTTCCTTGGGAACATGCAAAAATGCATCACAACCAAATACTTTGAGATGTGTAACCAAAGGATTCTTACCCGACCATACCTCATGTGGAGTTGTTTTGACTAACACCGATGAAAGAGACATATTCACCAAATATATTATAGGGTCGACTTCCTCCACCCAGGATTCTTGTGTGAGCCCAACACCACTGAGCATGCTCCTGCCTTATCCATCAAAATTTTGTTCATTCTCTCAGAACCTCCATTTTGTTGTGGGGTATATGGTGTGGCATTTTGGCATGCTATGCCACACTGCTTACAAAACTGATCAAATTATTTTCCACAGAATTCACCACCATTGTCATTTCTCAACACCTTAATCTTCTTATATTTTTGGTTTTCTACAAGAGCTTTAAACTCATTAAATTTATCGAAAACCTCTGATTTCTTCCTTAGGAAATATATCTATGTCTTCCTGGAGAAATCATCTATGAAGGAGACATAATATATGGATCCACCAAGTGAAGACACTGAAATTGGGCCAAACACATCACTATGCACCCGATCCAAAAAGGATCCAGAGAATGCTAAGAACAAATCAAAACTCGCAGAGGCAACTTAGGACGCTCAGAATGGCTTCAACAGAGAGAGAAAGGGAAAAAATCCAAAGTTCCCAAAACTCAGTGAAAATGACATGATCCCAGAGAGTGCATCACAATATTTCTAACGATGCAAACGACTCGTCAAACAGAGTTACGGATTAAAATATATTTGCTGTCAAAGTTTGATCAACCTAGCCCAGTCAACAGGGGATGGATCAGTATCCATACAACACATGTGGTAGGAGCAGGAAGGTGACACATGGCATGGTTACATGACATCACCAAAGGCTTCCACGTGTTACCCATTTTTGGTGTTTTCAAGACGATCTGTGGAGCAATTGAATCGTGCCATGTGGCCGTCTATATAGTCTGTACACTGACATGGTGTACTGACATAGCATGCTAACTTGGAAGGAGACAACATGGCCTAGTGAGAGGTCACCATGTGGCCCAATCAAAATCTGCCACTTGGTAGGCAGGAAATGCTCAATGATAGTTTGTGAGCAAAAAATTGAAAACATATTAGTTTGGCAGGTCCGCCAAATCTGGCGGACCACGCCAAACTTGACCATTGGTTAATTCATTGAGATATGGGTTAGTTCCATCGCTAACTATAACGAACCAAATATATGTTAAATATATATTTTGTAACAATACAAATCCCAAAAGGGGGAGGCTCGCGGGTTTGACCCTGGGACCTCCTCCCCCACATGTGCCTTAACAAATCCGCCCAAACCAACAGGCCACGAGCCACACATTGTAACCAATGCCGAAAAAAAACTATTAAAAGGTGCATCCTCCCAGCCACCAGGAGGAGGCGCGTGTATGGTACGACCATTTGGGCATGAAAAACGATGCAACCCAGTCATTAATGCAGGTTGCATAGAGGGCACAAAAACTGAGACACATTTCTTCTTGGGCCTGGGAGTGCCAGAGTCAGATCGAGGCGTGGAGACAATAATTTTTGGGTAATTCGACGCCATGAATTCAATGGTGCTATCCATTTTTTTATCTGATCATTATTTCGATAGCTTGATTTTAGAATGAGTTCCTTCTTTAATGGTGCACTTTAATTTATGTTGATTTAATGCAATTATTTATAAGTCACTCGATGAAAAGATCCCAGATCATGTTGGTATTAGAGCAGTCGTCTTTGACTTGAATTTTTGAGTGTGAATTATTACTAGGGACAAGCATAAGCAGGGTGAAGGAACTCTTAAGAATTTCAATCCCGAAGTTGGTCGTGCATCTCGAAGGAAGAAAATGGTAGAAGAGGACAAGCGTGATGAACAGGAGAAAAAATTTCACATGGTCTTTTATCACATGTTAGAAATGGTCGAATGAATGTATGGAGATTACGAGAAGAGGATGAAGAAGAAAGGGAATAAAAAGGAAGCACGTGCAAATGATGATGCTTCAGTAAACCAAGGGGCTGGAGGAGATCCTCCTGAGCCTTTGTATTCACCTTCGAGTTCTAGTTCTTCTTCCTCTAAGCATTTTCATCATTCTCATCATTCTAGACATAAAGCCTCTTTTAAGAAACCGTTATTAAAGCTTGATGTAAAATTTGCTTTACCTATGTTTAATGGAGATGCTAATCCTAAAAAGCTAGATAATTGTATCTGATAGGTTGAAGTGTATTTTCATGTTCAACATATTGATGAAGAAGAAGTTAAAGTGCAACTAGCTTCTCTTTGGTTGGAAGGCACTGCTTTCGTATGGTGGGAGATAAAACTTTAGGACATAAGTAAGTGTGGTAATATTCTTTCCTCATGGTCAGAATTTAAATCAACAATAAGGAAGCAATTTTATCAATTAGAGTATTTACATAAAGCAATGATGGAATGTCAAACTTTAAGGCAAAGTAAAGGTCGAACTATACAAAGTTTCATAGAAGAATTTAGGAAGAAAGATCTTGCGTTGAAAATTCCTTTGGATTCTTATGAAACTTTAATGAAGTATGTTGGCACACTTCACAGTTATATTCGTTAAACTTTGGTCTTGTTTAACCCCATTAGTCTTGACAAAGTTTGTGTGCAAGCCACTCACCTTAAGAATAGGGGGAAGCATGTCCAAGAAGATCCCATGAAGAAACCTTCCAATATCCCACACAAAAATTTTAAGAAGTTTAAAAGGAAGGACAAGAAGACCACCACAATGATGAGAGAAGGATGAAATCCATCTTGCACTCATTGCAAGAAAAGAGGTCACGATGAAGAACACTGTTGGAAACTGCATCTAGAAAAGAAACCAAAACGGTTCAGTGGAAAGGGGAAGACAAAAATCATTGCTACAATGCAATAAGATCTTGGTTTCAATTCAGGAGATGAAGGAAAGATCACAACGGTTGGAGTACAAGGTAAATATTTCCTTCATGCTAGTGATGGGTGTTCTATATGCACTAAAAACACACTAAAACCCCTCAATTAAATTGTCAACCCGGGGTAAGTAAACTTAGAGTTGTAGCAAAATATATGCCAAGGTAGAAGGGTTGGTAGTAGTATAGTCTAACTAAGGAAGTGACTATCTAAGGGATAATATATTCAAGCAAAGCTATCTAATGAGCAAACCCTAGTAAGCAACTTTAAACTATGTAACCTAAGTACTTTTGGGCCAAGGATCGATGGATAGTTCTGGGAAAACAAGTGAAAACCCTACTTGAAGAAAACTAGTTCAATTATAACAATAAGCAAAAGAAACTATTTAAGCATAGCAATAAACAAATAGCAAAAGCAAACTAGTTTAACTAGCCTACCTAAATTCAATGAACAACTATCCTATGAAAGCAAGTAAATAAATAAGCAACTATACTATCAAAGCAAGAATAGACAAGTAAGCAATTTAACCTATTAAAGCAAGTAAACAACTAACTACCCTAGGATAACTTCTACAACAAGTAAACTAAGTAAAAGTACTCAATAAACAACTAACTAAACCAAGAGGCAAATGAACTCTATTCTTAATACAACCATTTCTAGTGCATAAAAGGAAATCTATTTAATTGAAAGAAAGAAGAACTAATAACTAACCTTTAATCTATGATAATAAAACTACTCTTTAATCTACCAAAGCAAAAGACTATCTATCCTACAACATCAAGAAAACTATTTTTTGATCTACAAAAGAAAGAAACTATCTTTTAACCTATAAAAACTCAAATATAGTGTTGGTGGTTGTGTGAATATGTTTGGTGTCTTATAATATCTCGATGGCATTTGACAACGAAAGATAATTCAAGAGGTATAAGCTCAATACTCATTTCAATAGCAAAGTGAAAGGTGTGGATTAAGAAATCCAGTGAGAAGTTAGCCATTACGGAAACAATGTCAATTACCCTTCATATTCATGTGATCATTACTCATGCATTAACCATCAACAATATAACGAGATTATAATTGTACTCTATGCTATGTAAGCAAAACTCATAATTAAATTTAATCATTAACTAAGAATTGGAATTGCAATCTAATTCTAGGAAAAAAATCGCATAAAATAAAACTATGGTATATCTATTTTAACAATTCAAATTGCTGAAAGGAAACTGCGTATAAACAGAAATTAAAACATGATTCTAGCATAGATCAAGTAAACTAATGAATAAATTAATCAACCACTAGTTAAGCAAAATCTAAATAACAATTGAATAGGCAATCTACAAATAAAAGCTGAAACTAACCCTATCCATCCACCGGAGCCTCGTTAAAGAAAACATAAACTAAAACTCTGTTATACTCTATTTTAAACTTGACTTTAAAAGCATAAATAAGATACAATCTAATATTTAATTGCACACAGGGTTAGTGTATGAGTTTGCAAACTCGTTCCTACTAACTACAAAATCAATGCATGTTAACAAAAAGCCTTCATACTAACCCGCAAAAGAGAATTAAAACAGTTAAACTACAACAACAAATTAGATAACAAAGAAATCAAAGAACAGTTCATGTACAAGAAATAAAAAGACATCTAAGCTATGAAATGCATAAATAACACATGGAACAGTTACCAGACTGCTGGTGGGCCCCCCAACAAGTCATGGTCACTTCTCAAAGGCACACCACGAACTCAACAAATCAATTTCCCCATTAAAACTCAAAAACACAGTTTTATATAATTTTGGCAATGGAAAATGGAAAAAACAGAGGAAAAACATATTTGTCTCTAACACAC
>WSFP011484407.1:0-15692 GCA_009831015.1 Picea engelmannii | reverse complement strand
GAGTACACCCAGTTTTCCATGTTTCATGCTTAAAGAAGGTTATAGGTGACAAGATCCCATTCCTTCTATATTGCCAGAAATTTATGAGGAATGAAAAATCATATTGGAGCCTGAAGCCATCATTGACACAAGAATTAACCAGCTAAGGAGTAGATCCATTTCAGAGTATCTCATTAAATGGAGGAAACTACCGGCTGAAGATTCCACTTGGGAAGATGAGTCTTTTATATAAAAGCATCTAGAGTTACTCAAGCGTTGCAGACAACACTTGTCTCAAGGGGAGGGGCATGTTAAGCCCTAAATAATGGATCATTACCCCTTAATTGGTGCATATTACATTTGTAATGTTATTTTATTTATTTTGGCTTTAGTCCATTAGTTGTAATTATAACTCCTAGTCTCCTATATATACCAAGGAGACATTTTCATTTGGAATCATCTTGTAATTGTACATTTATGTGGGCATAAGGAGGTTTCCCCCTCGAAGAGGCTTATTATCTGGATTTCTCTCTTTTTCAAGGCGTTGAGTACTTATTCTGAGGTTTTTCTATGCTATATTGATATTTGGTTCTTAACATCCACTTGGATCACATTCCAATCAATTATGTGGTTAGGATCATGTACATACTTCTTTAATAATGATACATGAAATAGATGATACACTCTCATGGATGCATGTAATTCTGGCATGTATGCAACTGACCCTATCTTTTCTAATATTTCGAAATCCCCACAATATATCGCTACCAACTTCGAGAAACTTCATAATCTTAGCGATCTTGTCTTTTCCTTCACTTTCAAAAAACCATGTTCTCCCACTTCAAAATCTCTAAAAACTCTATTCTTGTTTGCATAAAGTTTCTTCCTATCCTAGGTAGCCTTTAAATTCTTCTTATATTTACCATATTCTCTTCCATTTCCTTTAACAATTCTGTCCCAACAAATGCTCTGTTTGTTGGATTATCCCAACTCACAGGCGTGTTACATTTTTTTCCATACAATGCCTCAAATGGACTCATTTTCAATGAGGCCTGATACCCATTGTTGTAAGAAAATTCAAATAAATGAATATAATATTCCCACTTTGATGGTTGATCCATCACATACATTCTAAGCATGTCCTCAATACCTATTATTCCTCTCTTTTTTCCCATCTGACTCTGGATGATACATTGTGCTAAGATTTAAATTCGTCCCAAAGCCTTTGAACAAACCTTTCCAAAATTTGAAGTAAACTTTGGATCTCTATCTAGAGCTATTTCTTTAGGTACCCCATGTATCCTAGAAACTTCTTTCATGAAAATCCTTGCAATATTTACTGCCTTGTGTGTGGTCTTCACTGGAATAAAATGTGCTGCTTTGGTCAATTTATTCACCACCACCATGATGGAATCATGTTTCTTCAATTTTATGGGCATCTTTGTGATAAAATCAATCGTAACTATTTCTTATTTCCATTCTGGAATGGTAAATGGATGCAATAACCTAGCTGTATGCCTATGCTCAGTCTTCACTTTATGGCACTCTAGACATCTGGCTATGTAATTAGCCACTTCTTTCTTCATTCCTGACCAAAAGTGTTGGATTCTTACTGTTTCAATTGTCTTCTGATATCCTGGGTGCCTGACACATGGCACATTATGCATTTCCTTCATAACTATGTTTTTCATCTCACTAGAATTCGATACATACACCTTGCCTTTGTACATGAGAATCCCATCTTCCTTCATCTCATAACAATTAAATTTCTATTAAAAATTTCCTTTCTGTAATGTTTCTTTTATTTTCACATATTGCTAATATGAATTTGTTGCTGCAATAATTTAATATTTCAAATATTTCCTGTACATGTTGATGGATTCCACATGCACTTCATGAGCTCTCTTGCTGAGTGCATCAACCACTTGATTTTCTTTGCCTTTTATATGCTTAATTTTGAAGTCATATTCACTCAGAAATAACAACCATCTAGTTTGTATGGCATTTAGTGTTGGTTGTCCAAACAAATGTTTTAGACCGAAGTGGTTTGTTCTTAGCTCGAATTTCTTACCCATAAGGTAATTCCTCCACATTTTTAATGCATGTACAATCGTTTCTAACTCCAAGTCATGTGTGGCATAATTCCTCTCATTCTCTTTTAATTTTATGGACTCATAGCATACCACATGGTCCCTTTAACTGAGAACTCCATTGAATCCTTCCTTGCATGCATCGATGCACATAAAAAAATCTCCATTTGGATATGCAATATTCAATATTGGTGCACTTGTCAATATTTCCTTGAACTTTTGAAAACTGTCTTCACACTTGGAAGTCCATTCAAATTTCACTCCCTTCTTTTGCAAAGGAGTGATTGGACTTGCAATCTTTGAGAACCCTTTTATGAATCTTCGGTAATAACTAGAAAGACCCATGAATGATATGACCTATGTCACATTATTTGGTGTTGTCTTTCAGGAAATGAGAGACAGTTCCACACTAAACCTAGCAGAGGAGAATAATAATCTAATCAAGAACGTAAATGACAAAGAAATCACATAGTACACATAGATTTTACCCTGGAAACCCAATCCAGGAAAACCAACACTCCTTGAGGGTTCTGCTATATTTTTGTCTTATTCAATCCAAATAAAAGGTTACATGTCTAACCTTGGTCCACACTTAAGACACAATCAACATCATACCCTCTTTCCTGTGCAATAACAACCCTGTAGACAATTTGGATTACATCTACATGACCAACGACCTATGATTCTTACATTACCCTTTTCGACCTTACAACATGCCTCTTTAGGCTTTACAATAGGAAAAAAAATAAAGAATTTGCGTCAAAAAATGGTTACATATCCATGTCGATCATTGGCTACAAATCCCACAAATATCAGGATTGTGTACAGTCGACTCCAAGTCGTATTACCAGTCGACTACTAGTTGACCTTCATTCAGTCTTCAGTCGATCGCCACACGTCCGCCCGCTGACCTCATGTTGGTTAACCTCTTCGACTTGTTTTCGATTCCTTTACCATGTCAAACTACCTCAACCTTTGACTTCAACTTTACCCAGTTGACTAACCTCAACCTTCGACTTGCTATTGATCTACCTCGATTTCCACCTTAAGTCGATTCACCTCGACTAGACTTTCAATGAAAAGAATATAAGAACCCAAAATTCTCCCACTTGTTTTATTCTTTGCTGAAACATGACATTCCTGAACTTTCATTCACAGACCTAGGACAACAATTCCCATTGCTTCTCTACACCAAGAGAACTTCACAACACTCACAGACTTGGTCAATGAATCTACTATGTTTTCCAATGTGTCTACTTTCTCCAGTATCACCTTGTTACTTTCCAACATGTCTCTTACAAAATGGTATTGTACATCAATGTGCTTAGTCTTCGAATGATAAGAAGAGGTGTTTTCTAGAAATATTGCGCTTTGACTATTGCAACTTACTGTCATATCTCTTTGCTCAAACCTAATTACTGAACATAGCCTTTGCAACCATATCGATTCTTTGCTTCCATGAGTGGCTTCCATGTATTCAACTTCTATTTTTGACAAGGATACACCCGTTTATCTCCTACTCATCCATATTATTGCTCCACTGAACATCTTGAAGACATATCTATTGGTCGACCTCTGTCGATCTAGATCTCTAGCCCAGTCGACATCGACAAAGCCGTGTACATTTAATTTACCGTTTTCACCTCCAATTATTCCTTGGTAGCATATATCATAGTCCTTCGTGTCACATAAATACTTGAATACTCTCTTGACATCTATCAAGTGCTCCTTTCTAGGTGTCGATATATACCTGCTCAACACTCCCACTGCATGGGAAATGTCTGGTCGAGTGCAGAGCATCGCATACATTAGACTACCAAAACAAATTGCATAGGGAACATGTGCCATGTCCTCTATTTCTTCATGTGTATTTGGACACTATTCAACAATAATCCTTGCTCCCACAGGAATTGGCACCTTCATTGGTTTACAATCATGCATGTTGAACCATTTCATAATTGTTTCAATATACTTCGTCTGATTCAACCAGAGATTTCTAGTGGATCGATCTCTCTTAATATCCATTCCTAGAATGAAGTTATATGCAACTATATCCTTCATGTCTAACTTGGAGGATAGTTTCTTCTTTACCTGCTTTATTGCGTCCATGTTATTTCCAATCAACAACATGTCATTGACATGCAAAGCTACATATATGAAATGCCCACCTTCTTCCTGTTAATGTTTTACTTATACAAATAGTAGTTACATTTCTTGTTTATTATTATAATCATTTAGCACATTAGTTGCACAAATAAGATCACTGAAAGAGAGGAAATCATAGAACCAATAGAGACACATATTATCTTGGGAAACCCTCATGGGGGAAAAAACCCAACAAAAAATTCATCAATACAGATAGACCAAATACCAAACATAAGATCCTCCTCTACTCCTTCACTAGGACGAGTAGTGCACCACTTAACCAAGAAATACCAAGACATAGACCAAGAACTCTCCTTGATGTCACACTTAGCTGCAGTAGCAATTCCTCCAATATTTTCTCACTTCTTCATAGCTGTAGAGCTAATGTAGTAAGTGTGTTCAAATGAGACACCATCCTCTCATATAAATACAAGTTGTGAGGTGGCACTAGGGTTGTGACTCTTCACTTGGTGGAGCTAACTTCTCCTAGAAGTGGCTAAAACCACTTTACAAAAACTAGGGTTCAACTTTACAAATACCCCCATACAAATACATGTTGACCAATCCAAAAAAGGGGATTTGATCTTATACAAGACTAGACTTGATCAATCCACAAAAGGGGATTTGATCTATACAATAATGACTCAAATATAAGTAGAATATTCTTCGAAGTTAAAATAATTCAACACTCCCCCTTAACGAGAAGAGTATTCTATTGACAACATTAATAACAACTGACTGGAATCAATACATCATCAAGAGGAGGGGACATCATCATCAACATTGGGAACATTGTCGATCATATCTATAGGTCATCGAAAGTTTTTCTCATCATCAACATCAGTAGAAACTGAACATCATCATCATCTACAACACAGAGCTGGAGTAACATCATCATCAAAATTAGCATGAAGATGGAACATCAACATCAACAACATAGAGCTGGAACAACATCATCAACAACACAAAGCTGGAAAATCAACATCAATAACACAAAGCTGGAACAAAAATATCATCAACAACACGAAGTTGTAACATCAACATCAACAACATGAAGCTAGAACAACAACATCGCCAACAACACAAAGCTAGAATAACATCATCAACAACACAAAGCTGTAACATCAACATATATATATGTGGCAATAGAATAAGGAAGGTGAATAAAAAACAACAACTGTGGTACTATGATAGATCGTCCTTACCAGACCTTCAAAATCTGCCTAGAAATCAAAATATTCCCTAGGATATAAAATCTAACAAGCTACCACGTGATACTCTGATAGACTATCCTTATTGGACCTTCAAGATATGCCCATGAATCATAATATTCCCTAGGATATAAAATCCTAACTGAGCTACCACTACTGACCACAACTAGCAAATGCATTCACATGTACTTTGACAATCTGTTCTTACCGGACCTTCAGGATTTGCCCAGGGATGATCAATCCCCTAGGATAAAAAATCCTAATTGAGCTACCCACTGTTGGTCATGATACCATAGTATAATCAACATCAGTCCCCCTTTCGATGGAGGTTCTTTCAAAATACACCAAGCTTGTCTCAGAAGTACTCAAACATCACATGAGACATAGGCTTAGTCAACAGATCTACAACCTGCTCATATGTGCCAACATATTGGAGCTTTATATCTCCCTTCTGCACCATGTCACAAATGTTGTGATACATATATCTACGTGATTAATATTATCATGTAACACTAGGTTCTCTATCATATTTATGCAACTATGGTTATCACATAAAATCATGGTAGCTTCCACCTTTAGATCGAATAGACTGGTCAACAAATTCCAAATCCATATGGATTCACAACTGGCAGAGCATGCTGCAATGTACTTTGCTTCTGCCATATTGAGAGAAATACTGGATTTCTTCTTGCTTTTCCATGAAGTCATGGCTGACCCCAAACTGAAATAACATCCTAAAGTGATTTTTCTATCTGAAGCACTTCCATCCCAATCTGAATCAGTATAGCCATACAATTTGAAGTCATAGTCTCCAGTATAAAAGAGGCCATAGTCCAATGTACCCTTAAGGTATCTCATCACATGCTTTGTAGCTACAACGTAAACACATCTGGGCTCCACCAGACACTGTCTTAAGGTGTTCACAAAAAATCATATATCTGTTTTGGTATTCGTTAGATGCATCAACGAACCAATCATCTGTCTGTATAGAGTAACATCAACTATTTCGGATGAAGTATCGACTGATAACTTCATATATGTCTCCATAGGAGTGGACATGGATCTACAGTCCATCATGTCGAATCTCTTCAGAATTTCCACAACATACTTTCCTTGATTAAGGAAAATATCTTTTGGACTCTGTCATAATTCAAGACCTAAGAAATAGTGCATCGGGCCTAGGTCCTTCATTTCAAATTCAACGGAAAAATTCTTCTTACAATATGTGATGAGATTTTCTTCATCTGTTAAGAACAAGTCATCCACATATATCAACAATATAACTGTTCCATCATTATCAATATTGAAGTAAAGGTTGGGATCAACTTTACTATTGGTAAATCTCAAGCTCATCAGAAAAACTATCAATCCTGCCATTCCAAGCTCTTGGAGCTTGCTTCAAATTGCATACATGAGTCTTCCTATCCTGTACTTCGAAACCAATTTTTCACATCACATTGTACCAACCTAGTACAGTTGCTCAGCTGCAACTCAATATACAAAATCATGTGTTGGTTCTATGTTCTTTCTGCAAATCACTATCTGTCTCATTGCTTGAGAGTATGTCCCCTATTCTCTTTACAACTTGTTCCTTCTAGAACCGATACTTTGCATCTGCAACCATTATTTATGAAGCTGGGAATGACTGCTCTATTCTCACCGTAGTTTTTGAACTCTGAGAGTATTTCCTCTATTCTATCATGGCAACAAATTCATCTAAAACTGAGAGTGCTTGATGTTGAAGGTATATTTTCTTCTTTCATGGAGGTAACTCAATCTTCAAATACAAGGAATGCTCCCTCTGAACTTCATATTGTACCAGAATCTTGGTTGTTCTAACTGTCTTTACGAACATTGTAACTATTTCTTCGATTACTGGAGCAAGTGTCTTGTCATAGTATTCTCCCTCTTGCTGGGAGAATCCGCTGGACACAAATCAATCTTTGTGCATCTCTATACTGTGATTTGCAACATGCTTGATCTATTAGATCAATATTGGAAGTCACCACTGACTTCCCTTCTGGTCTTAAGGAAAAATTCATATCCTAGTCCTTCTAACTGGATTCCTCCTCTGCCATTGAGACACGGGAATATTCTCAGGATATTTAATGTCTCCTAGAGGTCTTTAAAGCTATGATATAGTATTGTCAAATCATGGCCTCAGTCCGCCAGGCCTGGAAGATGTCTATTTTTCCCATCTGATCCTTTATGATATTAGGCTTACTTTGAGTCTTGATTTCTTCCGAGACTACAAAAAAATTCATAGTCTCTGCAGGATATACTTGGTGTTTGAATACCAAGTCTTAATATGAAAAACTAAATCAGACTTCAAACAAATTCTACTTCCTGTCAAAGTGGCTTCATTATCCATTGACCAAGTCTACTGTGAGTTATATTCTAATGTTTGATAATCTTTGGAGTCTTCTACTCCTCACAATCAATCTCCATATGAGATACTATGTATCTCAAAAGTAGTTTCTTCTTCATCTTCTTTGGTACAAGGATGTATACGATCATGTATACAACTTGGATAGTCTGCTCCGTGTTTCATCTAATTTGTTTCCTCATGAAACTGTCAATATAGCTTCCTCAGGGTTATCACCTGTGACTTGCGCGAAACAAGAACAACAAGGGAGAAACATCAACAAATAATACTACTCTTTATAATAATAATAAAACAATAGCAAGAATAATCGTCACAATAGCTCCTTTAGAGATATCACTTGTGACCTGCCTGAAACAAGGGTAAAAAGTAAGACATACAATAATAAGGAATGAGAGAAACACTCTTCTAGTGTTGTGATGAATCATTCCTCTATGGTAACCTGGAAACAAAACAATAAGTTTTTATTAGAGGAGATGTTAGTTATATCTAGTAAATGATTACAGTAAGAATTTATCTCAATAGTTCTCACATGCTACCAAGTATTCAATAATAAAACTTTTCAAAGATTTCTATCGCAACTATAATGTTTAGTAGTTATCAAACTTGATATGTGTAAATTTGAATATTATCAATTTAATTAATCAAACCTAGAACCTGGAGTCTTTTACTCAAGAATGAGTGTGTTTCTTTTCTTCCGAGTCTCCTTCACTCAATATGACAAGTCCTTTCTTCAACCTTCCCTCAATAGTAAGATATCTGAGTTAGGGAATAAACTCTATAATCTCAACTCTAATCAATCTAATACTTTGAATTTAATTTTGACAAATGGTTAGTATGATAACTACAACAGATGAAAATGCAACTTGTATATTCATAAGATTACAATAATTCCATAACAAGTAGAGGCATATCAAAGTAATCAAACCTGGGGTGCATAGTTCCTTTGAATGTGTTGGATCTGAGATCCTTCGGGATCTATGATTGTTACTTAAACAAAAGATCATTTCTCCTGCAAATACTCTTTAGAATATTGATACAGTTTGAACATATGTAAGTACATACCTCTCACATTATCGATAGGTAGTGGCACCATCCGAAAAAAATGACAAGTAATAACGAACCTTTAAAACTTTAAAGGTGCTTCAATTTGTAACTTAAAGTTAGCTGGATATTTCCTAGGGTAAGGTGCACTAGGAAAATAAAAATTAGTCCCAACACTTCAAAAAAAATTTCAATGCAACTCGTACTATAGCTGGTGCTGGCACTTCAACTAGTGTTGCAACTGGAATGAAGGAACTGACATTGCAACTGCAACTTAGGGTTTTATGAGGAAACCCTAATTTGTTCAAACTTCAAATTTCAGAATTCTGATCCAGGGACTAGATGCGCCCTCCTAGGGTGAACTCCTAGATGTGGTTACTTCCCCCAACGTCCTCCTTAAACAGGGAAAATGTCACACTTAGGGTTTATGTAGACACCCTAATTCTGCAGTAGCTGCAATACTGAAAGCATGATTGTGAGTTGGTCTCTTTCAGACTTGCTCTAATCCCATGTTAATGTTTTACTTATACAACTAGCAGTTACAATTCTTCTTTATTATTATAATCATTTATCACATTAGTTGCATAAATAATATCACTGAAAGAGAGGCAATCACAAAAACAATAGATACACACAGATTATCCTGGGAAACCCTCATGGGGGAGAAAACCCCTAAAAAATTCATCAATATAGATAGACCAAAGACCGAACATAAGATTCTCCTCTACTCCTTCACTAGGAAGAGTAGCGCACCACTTAACCAAGAAATATCAAGACATAGACCAAGAATCCTCCTTGACATCACACTTAGCTACAATAGCAGTTCCTCCAAGACTTGCACGCTTCTTCATAGCCACAAAGCTAGTGTGGCAAGTGTGTTCAAATGAGACACCATGCTCACATATAAATACAAGTTTTGAGGTGGCTCTAGGGTTGTGACTCTTCACTTGGCGGAGCAGACTTCTGCTAGAAGTGGCTAAAACAACTTTACAATTAATAGGGGCCGACTTTACAAATACCACCATACAAATACATGTTGACCAATCCATAATAGGGGATTTGATCTTATACAAGACTTGAATTTATTAATCCACAAAAGGGGATTTGATATATACAATAATGACTCAAATATAAGTAGAATATTCTTCAAAGTTACAATAATTCAACAGTTCCTTGGAATATATGTAGTGATCAACTTTTCTTCTCACAAATCCAAAACTAAGGATGTACGTGTCGAACTTCTGGTACGAAATCCTTAGCAACCTCTTTAAACCATAGAAGGATATTTTGAGTTTGCACACCAACTCTTGCTTTCCCTTTACTAAAAATCCTTCAAGTTGTTTCATGTAGATTTCTTCTTCGAGGTCCCCATGTAGGAATGTTGTCTTCACATCCATATGTTTTATTTCTAGATCGAATGTTTCATCCAGAGACACTAGTACTTTAATGGAAGTTAGTTTTGCAACAGGGGAAAAAATATCACCAAAGTTGACTCCCTCGACTTGGGAATAACCTTTCGCTACCAGTCGAGCTTTGAACTTCTCAAATTGTCCTCTGGCATTCATCTTCTTCTTAAATACCCACTTGCTACTGACGAGCTTTCTTCCACTAGGTAACTTGAATAAATACCATGTCTCATTCTTGTGCAAGGATTCCATCTCTTCGACCATGGAATCCTTCCATATTTTACCCTCTACCGAGTCGATTGCCTCACTGATCAAATTGGGCTCATCTTCGATGGCAATTATCATGAATGCAGAACAAAATTTGGGTGGAATATACCTTTCGAATGGTTTTATTACTCTTTCTGACCTCCTTACCACCAGAGTATGTTGTTCTACCTCTTCCTCATATTCAATTGACTCATCTGAATCATCTTCTTCGTTCCTCAATTCAAGCCACACCGTCTAAGGATTATTCTTGGTATGAACAACTTCTTCAGACTCAGACTTACCTAAGACTTATTTGATGAAAACATATCAAATGTACAATGTTCTCCTTGATGTAGGATCCCAGAGATTATATCCTTTCATTCCTTCTTTATATCCAATAAAAATACATTTTATTTCCTTCTTGTCCAACTTTCTCCTCTTTTCCTTGGGAACATGCAAAAATGCATCACAACCAAATACTTTGAGATGTGTAACCAAAGGATTCTTACCCGACCATACCTCATGTGGAGTTGTTTTGACTAACACCGATGAAAGAGACATATTCACCAAATATATTATAGGGTCGACTTCCTCCACCCAGGATTCTTGTGTGAGCCCAACACCACTGAGCATGCTCCTGCCTTATCCATCAAAATTTTGTTCATTCTCTCAGAACCTCCATTTTGTTGTGGGGTATATGGTGTGGCATTTTGGCATGCTATGCCACACTGCTTACAAAACTGATCAAATTATTTTCCACAGAATTCACCACCATTGTCATTTCTCAACACCTTAATCTTCTTATATTTTTGGTTTTCTACAAGAGCTTTAAACTCATTAAATTTATCGAAAACCTCTGATTTCTTCCTTAGGAAATATATCTATGTCTTCCTGGAGAAATCATCTATGAAGGAGACATAATATATGGATCCACCAAGTGAAGACACTGAAATTGGGCCAAACACATCACTATGCACCCGATCCAAAAAGGATCCAGAGAATGCTAAGAACAAATCAAAACTCGCAGAGGCAACTTAGGACGCTCAGAATGGCTTCAACAGAGAGAGAAAGGGAAAAAATCCAAAGTTCCCAAAACTCAGTGAAAATGACATGATCCCAGAGAGTGCATCACAATATTTCTAACGATGCAAACGACTCGTCAAACAGAGTTACGGATTAAAATATATTTGCTGTCAAAGTTTGATCAACCTAGCCCAGTCAACAGGGGATGGATCAGTATCCATACAACACATGTGGTAGGAGCAGGAAGGTGACACATGGCATGGTTACATGACATCACCAAAGGCTTCCACGTGTTACCCATTTTTGGTGTTTTCAAGACGATCTGTGGAGCAATTGAATCGTGCCATGTGGCCGTCTATATAGTCTGTACACTGACATGGTGTACTGACATAGCATGCTAACTTGGAAGGAGACAACATGGCCTAGTGAGAGGTCACCATGTGGCCCAATCAAAATCTGCCACTTGGTAGGCAGGAAATGCTCAATGATAGTTTGTGAGCAAAAAATTGAAAACATATTAGTTTGGCAGGTCCGCCAAATCTGGCGGACCACGCCAAACTTGACCATTGGTTAATTCATTGAGATATGGGTTAGTTCCATCGCTAACTATAACGAACCAAATATATGTTAAATATATATTTTGTAACAATACAAATCCCAAAAGGGGGAGGCTCGCGGGTTTGACCCTGGGACCTCCTCCCCCACATGTGCCTTAACAAATCCGCCCAAACCAACAGGCCACGAGCCACACATTGTAACCAATGCCGAAAAAAAACTATTAAAAGGTGCATCCTCCCAGCCACCAGGAGGAGGCGCGTGTATGGTACGACCATTTGGGCATGAAAAACGATGCAACCCAGTCATTAATGCAGGTTGCATAGAGGGCACAAAAACTGAGACACATTTCTTCTTGGGCCTGGGAGTGCCAGAGTCAGATCGAGGCGTGGAGACAATAATTTTTGGGTAATTCGACGCCATGAATTCAATGGTGCTATCCATTTTTTTATCTGATCATTATTTCGATAGCTTGATTTTAGAATGAGTTCCTTCTTTAATGGTGCACTTTAATTTATGTTGATTTAATGCAATTATTTATAAGTCACTCGATGAAAAGATCCCAGATCATGTTGGTATTAGAGCAGTCGTCTTTGACTTGAATTTTTGAGTGTGAATTATTACTAGGGACAAGCATAAGCAGGGTGAAGGAACTCTTAAGAATTTCAATCCCGAAGTTGGTCGTGCATCTCGAAGGAAGAAAATGGTAGAAGAGGACAAGCGTGATGAACAGGAGAAAAAATTTCACATGGTCTTTTATCACATGTTAGAAATGGTCGAATGAATGTATGGAGATTACGAGAAGAGGATGAAGAAGAAAGGGAATAAAAAGGAAGCACGTGCAAATGATGATGCTTCAGTAAACCAAGGGGCTGGAGGAGATCCTCCTGAGCCTTTGTATTCACCTTCGAGTTCTAGTTCTTCTTCCTCTAAGCATTTTCATCATTCTCATCATTCTAGACATAAAGCCTCTTTTAAGAAACCGTTATTAAAGCTTGATGTAAAATTTGCTTTACCTATGTTTAATGGAGATGCTAATCCTAAAAAGCTAGATAATTGTATCTGATAGGTTGAAGTGTATTTTCATGTTCAACATATTGATGAAGAAGAAGTTAAAGTGCAACTAGCTTCTCTTTGGTTGGAAGGCACTGCTTTCGTATGGTGGGAGATAAAACTTTAGGACATAAGTAAGTGTGGTAATATTCTTTCCTCATGGTCAGAATTTAAATCAACAATAAGGAAGCAATTTTATCAATTAGAGTATTTACATAAAGCAATGATGGAATGTCAAACTTTAAGGCAAAGTAAAGGTCGAACTATACAAAGTTTCATAGAAGAATTTAGGAAGAAAGATCTTGCGTTGAAAATTCCTTTGGATTCTTATGAAACTTTAATGAAGTATGTTGGCACACTTCACAGTTATATTCGTTAAACTTTGGTCTTGTTTAACCCCATTAGTCTTGACAAAGTTTGTGTGCAAGCCACTCACCTTAAGAATAGGGGGAAGCATGTCCAAGAAGATCCCATGAAGAAACCTTCCAATATCCCACACAAAAATTTTAAGAAGTTTAAAAGGAAGGACAAGAAGACCACCACAATGATGAGAGAAGGATGAAATCCATCTTGCACTCATTGCAAGAAAAGAGGTCACGATGAAGAACACTGTTGGAAACTGCATCTAGAAAAGAAACCAAAACGGTTCAGTGGAAAGGGGAAGACAAAAATCATTGCTACAATGCAATAAGATCTTGGTTTCAATTCAGGAGATGAAGGAAAGATCACAACGGTTGGAGTACAAGGTAAATATTTCCTTCATGCTAGTGATGGGTGTTCTATATGCACTAAAAACACACTAAAACCCCTCAATTAAATTGTCAACCCGGGGTAAGTAAACTTAGAGTTGTAGCAAAATATATGCCAAGGTAGAAGGGTTGGTAGTAGTATAGTCTAACTAAGGAAGTGACTATCTAAGGGATAATATATTCAAGCAAAGCTATCTAATGAGCAAACCCTAGTAAGCAACTTTAAACTATGTAACCTAAGTACTTTTGGGCCAAGGATCGATGGATAGTTCTGGGAAAACAAGTGAAAACCCTACTTGAAGAAAACTAGTTCAATTATAACAATAAGCAAAAGAAACTATTTAAGCATAGCAATAAACAAATAGCAAAAGCAAACTAGTTTAACTAGCCTACCTAAATTCAATGAACAACTATCCTATGAAAGCAAGTAAATAAATAAGCAACTATACTATCAAAGCAAGAATAGACAAGTAAGCAATTTAACCTATTAAAGCAAGTAAACAACTAACTACCCTAGGATAACTTCTACAACAAGTAAACTAAGTAAAAGTACTCAATAAACAACTAACTAAACCAAGAGGCAAATGAACTCTATTCTTAATACAACCATTTCTAGTGCATAAAAGGAAATCTATTTAATTGAAAGAAAGAAGAACTAATAACTAACCTTTAATCTATGATAATAAAACTACTCTTTAATCTACCAAAGCAAAAGACTATCTATCCTACAACATCAAGAAAACTATTTTTTGATCTACAAAAGAAAGAAACTATCTTTTAACCTATAAAAACTCAAATATAGTGTTGGTGGTTGTGTGAATATGTTTGGTGTCTTATAATATCTCGATGGCATTTGACAACGAAAGATAATTCAAGAGGTATAAGCTCAATACTCATTTCAATAGCAAAGTGAAAGGTGTGGATTAAGAAATCCAGTGAGAAGTTAGCCATTACGGAAACAATGTCAATTACCCTTCATATTCATGTGATCATTACTCATGCATTAACCATCAACAATATAACGAGATTATAATTGTACTCTATGCTATGTAAGCAAAACTCATAATTAAATTTAATCATTAACTAAGAATTGGAATTGCAATCTAATTCTAGGAAAAAAATCGCATAAAATAAAACTATGGTATATCTATTTTAACAATTCAAATTGCTGAAAGGAAACTGCGTATAAACAGAAATTAAAACATGATTCTAGCATAGATCAAGTAAACTAATGAATAAATTAATCAACCACTAGTTAAGCAAAATCTAAATAACAATTGAATAGGCAATCTACAAATAAAAGCTGAAACTAACCCTATCCATCCACCGGAGCCTCGTTAAAGAAAACATAAACTAAAACTCTGTTATACTCTATTTTAAACTTGACTTTAAAAGCATAAATAAGATACAATCTAATATTTAATTGCACACAGGGTTAGTGTATGAGTTTGCAAACTCGTTCCTACTAACTACAAAATCAATGCATGTTAACAAAAAGCCTTCATACTAACCCGCAAAAGAGAATTAAAACAGTTAAACTACAACAACAAATTAGATAACAAAGAAATCAAAGAACAGTTCATGTACAAGAAATAAAAAGACATCTAAGCTATGAAATGCATAAATAACACATGGAACAGTTACCAGACTGCTGGTGGGCCCCCCAACAAGTCATGGTCACTTCTCAAAGGCACACCACGAACTCAACAAATCAATTTCCCCATTAAAACTCAAAAACACAGTTTTATATAATTTTGGCAATGGAAAATGGAAAAAACAGAGGAAAAACATATTTGTCTCTAACACAC
>WSFP011484402.1:0-15692 GCA_009831015.1 Picea engelmannii | reverse complement strand
TAGGTGATTGAGGTAACCAAAGGATATATAAGCCAAATTTTAGAGGGAAGGTGAAGAAAAGAGGGCCGAAATTCAAGGGAGGATAAATTATTTTGATGATGCTTTCTAAGGTATGTTATTTACAGGTCATCTCACCATTTTCGTAATAAATTTTTTTATAGAATGATTTAGAATGTGATATTTATATTCCATTGAGAAAACATATCCAAGTATATGTGGTAAACAATTCAGCTTTTGGGTTTTTTTATTTTTGGAGTTACACTCTGTGGAAAATGGGGTTTGTGGCTAGTCCTGAAACAAGTCTAAAACAAGTGTTTCAGGTAAAAACGTCATAACTTCTTCATAACAGATCAAAATTTAGTAAGACCAAATGCGTTGGTTATATTACATTATTTAGTATGCTTTGCAACATTTTCAGATCCATTCAACAAATATTTCGTGCGGGGCACACTCTACAACGTTGCTCTCTAGAATAAACCAGAATTTAGCAAGGTATGCCATTTTTGCTATAACTCCTTTTCTGAGAGGTTTCAAGTAGTGACACCTGGAGGAATTTCATAAAACACACTGAATAACATTGTGTATCATTTTCATATCTTTATTCATTACAGATACATAGTTATGATTATTTCAAGTTAGGGTTGTTGACTAATCCAAAACTAGTCATGTGAGACTAAAGAAAAGTTTGATGAAAATGCTAGTCTCTTGTTGTTAAAGTTAAGGAAGGTATGTAGGTATGTGATCATATAAATCAGGTTTATTACAGAGTTACAAATCATATTTGGATGATGATATTGATGAGGGATTTTGGTTGAGGTACTTGTTGGGTACATGGTTGAGACAAGTAGTTTGATGAGTTGGCACATACATGAGGTGTATAGTTGACGATGTTGGTACATATTGATGAGTCATAGTTGATGAGTAGTTGACACATGATTGGAACATACTTGGTACGTGGTTGGATGCACTTGTTTATGGTACAGGTTGATTACATGTTGTTTGGTATAGGTTGGTGCATGGTTGATGCACTTGTTTAGGGTACAGGTTGATTACAGGTTGAGGTACAGGTTGATGCATGGTTTAGGTTTATTGGTACAGGTTTACATTGGTGTATCTCGCAGTGATAGTGTGACATTGGTTCCATCATTCTAGTTCTTCTCCGGGGCAGTTGGACGGGGCAAGGACAGGTGGTTGTAGCCACTTTCTGGTTGTATCCAGAGAACATAGGGGGTTGTAGCCTCCTTCTGGTTGTAGCCAGAGAATAAGGGAGTTGGAGCTTCCTTCAAGTTGTAGCCTGAGAAACAAAAGGATTGGAGCCTCCTTCCAGTTGCAGCTGGAAAACAAAGGAAGTTGGTGCTTCCAATGAATGTAATTCTTCAAGACATATAAGAAAAAATATTCTCTGGTTTTCTCTCGCTTTGGGTTTCCACGTAAAACAATGGTGTATTGTGTATGTGTATTATTTTTCATTTGTTCATTGCTTATTTACTCTGCATTTATTGGATGATAATGCTACATTGATATAACACTTGGATTATATCGTTAAAAAGGATTAAATTGCTCTATTACTGATTCACCCCCCCTCTCAGTAATCCAACAATTGGTATCAGAGCATGTTCATTCAGAAATCAATTTAACTAGTGAAAGGTAGATCATGGACAACAACAACTTGTATAAAAATGGAATACCACAGTTTGATGGAAACAAATATGCTTTTTGGAACATAAGGATGAAGACATATATACAGGCATAGGAATTTGAAATTTGGCAATCAATTGTAGATGGATACATAGCACCAGCAGTTCCACCAACAAATGACAAAGCAGTAAAAATCGGTCGAAATAATTCAAAAACCACAAATGCACTTTTGAATGGTCTCAGTGAAACAATATTCACCAAAGTTGCACATTGTAAATCTGCTAAAGAGATTTGGGACAGGCTTCAAAATATTTATGAAGGAGATTCAAAAGTCAAAGCAACAAAGCTTCAAACTTACAGAGGTCAGTTCGAACAACTAAAAATGAAGGAAGATGAGAATATTACAGCCTACTTCTTACGAGTTGATGAAACAATGAATGCAATCATAGGATTGGGAAAACAAATCGAAGAATCTGTAATTGTTCAAAAGGTACTAAGATCTCTTCCTATGAGATTTGACCTAATATATCAGCACTAGAAGAAATATCAGATCTAAACTCAATAAGCATGGATGAACTGCATGGAATATTCATAGCATATGAAATGAGAACCGAACAGGAAAATCCATATGTAAAAGAAGTAACCTTCAAAGCATCCAAAAGATCAAAGAAAAATAAAAAGAAACAAGAAGAACATAGCAACAACAATGACGTCTCGAAAGATGATGAAGAAGTGGATAAATTTGTCAAAAGACTGGACAAGGGAACTGACCGTAGGTATAGAGGTAAGCTTCCTTTAATTGTGATGGTATTGGCCATTTTGCTAACAAATGTCCTCATAAGAAAAAGAGAAATGATGAAGGTTACTCAAAAGGAAAACAAACATATAAAGGCAAAAGAACTACAAAGAAAGTTTTCAAGAAAATCTTATGCACCAAAGAAGACATCTCATCATCAGATGAAGATGAAGTCAGTGCCAGTGAGACAAGAAGAGTTCCATTCATGGCAGTAAAAGACTCTGATAAAGAAGACTCCGAAGAAGAAATTGAAGAGGCAGAAGTTGACTATCGAGAAGAATCAATGTGTGCCATAGAAGTTATCAGAAGAGAAAAGAAGAAAAACAAGAAACTACAAGCGGAACTAGACAAGAAAAAAGACACTCAAGAACTAAAACAAATGATTACAAAATTGAAGGTTCAAATAGAAGAAGATAAAATAATTGAAGAAGCACTCAAAGAACAACTAGAATAAAAGGAAATGATCATTGGAAATTTGGAAGCAGAGATTGTCAGATTAAGAAAGGATATTCAAAATAAAAATATGCAGAATAGTTCAAAAGTTTTGGATGACATTATCAACAGTAAAAAATCTCATCTTGACAAGATCGGACTTGGATACAATCAGATAGAAAAGGGATAAAGCTCCAAAACAATAGAGCAAGAAACATATCCAAAAAGCTATGCAGAAACAATCAAAGGGGATAGGAAGATATAAAGGGATTATTACAGGGACACTCCTCCACCGAGAAGATTCAGATTTCATAATCAACAACCGACAGATAGGCCTCAAGAAGAAGAAGGATTCATAAGAGCACCTCCTTTCAAAAGATATTAAACTCCCAGGTATCAAACTATATTTTTTGGTTTATGTTATGCATGTAATAATTTTGGACATAAAGCTGTGAATTGCAGAGCTAGCAACATGAACAAAAATAACTTTGAAAGTCATACACAAAGGGGTTATCCAAGAAGTCCTAGTGAAACACAGAGAAGAAGTTACAACAGGTTTGAATCCTTGAGCACTGAAGTAGAATGTTACAAATGTAACAATTTTGGACACATGACCAAAGATTGCCGAATGACAGTCCCTCTTAGAGAAACACAATTGAATAAAAATAGTCACAAACAGGAACCTCAGAAAAGCACATGGATAAGAAAGCAGGATCAATCTAGCAATGAAGAATACACACTCGCTCTACAAGCTAAGCAGAAGAAATGTGGTTGGTATGTTGACAGTGGGTGTTCAGAACACATGATAGGTTATAGAGACATGTTTCTTACATTACGAAAGGAAAGAGATGGATCAGTCTCCTTCGAAAATGATGATTCAACCAAAATCATTGGAAAAGGCACATTCTGAATTGGGAACAAGAATACAAAGGCAAAAAATGTTCTACTAGTAGAAGATACAAAACATAATATTCTAAGTGTGAGTCAAATGTGTGATCGAGGTCATTAAGTTTCTTTCAATTCACAAAAGTGTAAGATAAGAAAAGAAGGTTCAGGAAAATTGATTGCTACAACTGCGAGAACTTCAAGCAACATATATGTGTTAAGCGAAATTGGAAATGAAAAGTGTTGTCTAGGAAAGGAAGATGAAAGTTGGCTATGGCATAGAAGAATGGGTCACATACATTTTGATAACCTTGTCAAATTCAACAAAAGAGAAGCAGTCAGAGAAATTCCCTAGATCACGAAACCAACCAACACTTTATTCAAGCATTGTCAACAAGGAAAGAAAACAAAGACCAGGTTCGAATCAAAGGAATGTTCAATGATAAGACCATTGGAAATTGTGCATACTGATCTAGTTGGACCAACTAAAACCAAGGGCTTAAAATGTGAGAAATACTTTATGTTATTAGTTAATGATTATACAAGAATGATTGCAGTTTGATTTCTCAAGAATAAGTCAGAAGCTTTTGAAAACTTCAAGATCTACAAGGAAATGGTTGAAAATGAAATGGATTCAAAAATCAAATGCTTGAGATCTGATAATGGAGGAGAGTTCACCTCAAAGGAATTTATGGACTACTGTGGCAATCATGGAATAACAAGGCAATTCTCTGTTGCTAGGACACCTCAATAGAATGGAGTTGTTGAAAGAAAGAACATGATAGTACATGAAATGGATCGAACAATGCTAATGGATTCAAAATTGACAGATAATTTTTGGACATAGGCAGTGCATACAACAATTCATATTCAAAACAAAGTAATGCTCAGAAACAACACTGACAAAACCGCTTACGAACTTTGGAAAGGAAGACCAACAAATGTAAAGCACTTCAGAGTTTTTGGAATCAAATGCTATATCAAAAGAGAAGATGGTGGAATGGGAAAGTTTGACTCTCGTGTGGACAAAGGAGTACTTGTTAGTTACTCAAGTAAAAGGAAAACATACAAGTGTTACAATCTGAGATTGAACAAAGTTGTAGAAAGCATCAATGTAACAATTGATGAAACAAGCAGACCAGAATCAAAGGAAGAAGAAAATGAATCAATGGAACAACTTTTCAAAGAAGAAGCATAAGATGGAAAGGAAGTAGAAGAGGAAGATGAAGAGAATCCGATAGAAGAAGAAGAGCAAGTTCATCAAGTGCCTCCAAATACACATAGAAGACAAGTACAGAAGAATCATCATTCAGATCAGATTATCGGAAACGAAGACGCAGAAGTTGAGATTAGAAGAAGAATCCATTCACCAGAACAAACACACCTAGAACTCACATCTACGATTGAACCAACCTATTTTGAAGAGGCCAACAAGGATGAATTTTGGAACAAGGACTTCAACCTTATTGACACTTGGGAATTGGATCAAAGAGATATACTTGGTAACCAAAGTATATATAAGCCAAATTTAAAAGGGAAGGTGAATAAAAGAGGGCCATAATTCAAGGGATGATAAATTCTTTTGCTGATGCTTTCCAAGGTATGTTATTTATAGGTCATCTCACCATTTTCGCAATAATTTTTTTTTCTAGAATGACTCAGACCGTGCGATTGATATTCCATTGAGAAAACATATCCAAGTATCTGTGGTAAGACATTCAACTTGTGGGTCATTTTATTTTTTGAGTTACACTCCGTGGAAAATAGGGTTTGTGGCTAGTCCTGAAACTAGTCTAAAACATGTGTTTCGGGTAAAAACGTCATAACGTCTTCATAACAGATAAAAAATTAGTAAGAAAAAATGTGTTGGTTAGAGTACGGTATGTAGTATGTTGTGTAAAATTTTCATATCTATTCAACAAATATTTCGTGCGGGGCACGCTCTACAAGGTCACTCTCTAGAATAAGCCACAATTCAGCAAGGTATGACATTTTTGCTATAACTCCTTTTCTGAGAGGTTCCAAGTAGTGAAACCTGGAGGAATTGCATAAAACACGCTGAAGAACATTGTGTATAAGTTTCATATCTTTATTCATTACAGGTACATAGTTATGATTATTTCAATTTAGGGTTGTTGACTAATCCAAAACTAGTCATGTGAGACTAAAGAAAAGTTTGATGAAAATGCTAGTCTCTTGTTGTTAAAGTTAAAGAAGGTTTGCAGGTATGTGATCATATACATTAGGTCTATTACATAGTTGCAAATCATATTTGGATGATGATATTGATGAGTGATTTTGGTTGAGGTGCATGTTGGGTACATGGTTGAGACAAGTAGTTGTTGAGTTGGCACATACATGAGGTGTATAGTTGATGATGTTGATACATATTTATGAGTCATAGTTGATGAGTAGTTGACACATGATTGGTACATACTTGGTACATGGTTGGATGCACTTGTTTATGGTACATGTTTATTACAGGTTGTTGCATGGTTGATGCACTTGTTTAGGGTATAGGTTGATTACAGGTTGAGGTACAGGTGGATGCATGGCTCAGGTTTATTGGTATAATTTTATAGTGGTATATCTCACAGTGATAGTGTGACAGTGGTTCCATCATTCTAATTCTACTTCAGGGCATTTGGATGGGGCAAGGACAAGTTGTTGTAGCCGGAGAACATAGGGGGTTGTAGCCTCCTTCTAGTTGTAGCCAAAGAATAAGGGAGTTGGAGCTTCCTTTAGGTTGTAGCCTGAAAAACAAGGGGGCTGGAGCCTCCTTCTAGTTGTAGCTGGAAAACAAAGGAAGTTGGTGCTTCCAATGAATTTAATTCTTCAAGACATATAAGAAAAATCATTCTGTGGTTTTTTCCTGCTTTGGGTTTCCATGTAAAACACTGGTGTACCATGTATGTGTATGATTGTTCATTTGTTCATTGCTTATTTACTCTGCAGTTATTGGATGATAATGTTACATTGATATAACACTTGGATTATATGGTTAAAAATGATTAAATTTCTCTATTACTAATTCACCCCCCCTCTCAATAATCCAACAATTATCCTAGGCTTGCACACTGTGCTTACAATAGATACATCATGGTAAAATTCTCCATCCTACCTAGCTGATTTGTAGTGCAAGCTTCTCTTTGCAAAATATCCCTCAAACTCTCAGTAATCTAATCTCTCAGCCAAAAACTCTATCTCTCAACAATATAATCTCTCACTCTCAGTAGACTATCATCATCTTACTCTACCTGAACCTTTTACATATTTGTACATCAAAATATGGCTAAAAACCCCATGACAACTCATGGTTCATGCATGCTTTTCCAACCTTTGCACCTACATGCTATTTTTCCTTCTTTTACGTATGCATGCTTCTTTTACTTCTTTTACACATGCATGCTTCTTTTCCTTATTTTATCTCTTGCTTTATTTACTACTTTATCTTCTTGTTTTATCCCCTTATGCACCGCCAAATGTGCCTTTTCTTCGCACTTCAATCCTAAATGCGCCTTTACTACACACTTCGATCCTTCCTTCTCTTCTTTCCTCTACTACTGTGCACCTCCTCAACACTTAGGATATTTATCAAAGTTGCATCCAAAATGCATGTCCAACAACCCCCCAACACTCACCTGTGGCTCGTCCCAAGCTACTTAGGACTGTTGCATCGCTCCCTTCCATGACTCCATAAATTTTGGCAATGTCTCCTTAGCTGTAGTGACTTATTTCTTTTCCTCAACCTGTTTCTCTAAAATATCTTCTACTATCTATGGAGTTAGAGCCGTGAGATTCTCTTCGCTGTCATGTGATGCTTTCTTCATTGTGCCATGTGCAACTTCCAATGCCCCTATAACCTTGAGTGTTTTTTCCTACAGGGGTATCAGTCATTGTTGAAGAGTCTTCTTCTCTTCCCTTAGCTTGTCTATTTCACTGTATCACTGTCTGTTCACCAAGATGGCTGCTACGCACTCAATTGGTGGTATCATACTTATATCTTCCGAGGCATTCTACACCTTCTCCTATGCATCCTTTAACCTTTCTTTGATGACCTTCATCTATGGATCCTCCATCATCTTTGTCCAAATCTGCATGCTTTCCTCACATAGTCTCCCACACTCCTCATCCAAACTCTTAATGATTTCTATTAAGGTTATAGTTGTTATTTATATTTCTTCCTTCTTGTCAGGTAGTGTACCTGGTGTGGTGCACACTTCCAACTCCCCAGTTCTGGTGTGGAAGCCTTTAATGAATTCACTGATTTTTTATATATTTTCCTTTATTGTGACTTCTATCACCATCGATATCTCATGAATCTCTTTATATATATTCTAGACATCTTGTTGTACCCTCTCAGCCTTTTGTTCAACCTCATCCTTCTCCTGCAATACCTCAGTATGAACCTTCTTCAGGTCTTCCTTATCTGCCGCTACCTTGGTCAACGCCTTTTTCATTGATTTTGCACAGAACTGTATTTCCTGCACAACCCCTGCCTACAAGCCTTGTAAGGTTTCCATGGGTATTTGTGAAAATACTAAGTCTAGGTGACTTAGTACTTGTACTTGCTCCTTCATCTCCAACGTAGTGAACTCAATTACTTTTGGCTAGATATTAAACATTCAACACTCTGCTTCGATTTATGGAAGGTGCGAAGTGGTTTCCCTTGCTCCTCCATTCATGCTCGTTGGTTGGAATTCAATGAATCTTCTCTCTAGCACTATTCTCTCTACCTCCAACCATCGTTGCAATGCCGTCAACTGATCTTGCACCTTATTTTTCATGTATTCTTATAGCTGCGACACCTGCTGAACTGCCTCCCCTGCAATGTCCCTTACTTGGTAGCCGATCCCGTTGATATCATCATCTGACAACATGTAGATAGTTGGTTCTTTTTGGGATTTCATATTCTTTCACGTAGATGTTGCTATCCCCTTACCCTTGTCTTTCCTCTTGTCCCCTACTTTTGGTACTGTCTCCTACTCGTCACCTGTTCCATTTCCTTGTTCCTCATATGGTTCTTGATTATCATTATCTTGTTCCTCTTCCCCGTCATGGTGCTCCATTTATTCAACTGGAACTTTCCATTATTCATCCCAGTCATTGTCAATAAGGCATACATCCTCCTCTATAAACTTGTATCTTGTTGGCAGCCACTGGCATGCGAGGTATCTTTTAGCTTGGATATACATGTGGTCCATCCCCACTTTGAAGTGCACAATATCCTGATAGTTCTCCATATTTTGGGAAGTGATGCGCGGTGCATGCCCTATGATGTGCCTGATCACATCAAAATATACATAGAAGGTGAATTTTTTGTCTTGTTGTCTCCCCTTCTGCGTAGTATTCCATAAGTTAACATATCACGTGTTAGCACTAAAGTTACACTTTGACTTCTAAAGTGAAATCTCAGTACCCATCAATAGGTTTATGAGATAATTCTTAAAATGTGGTGTCAAATGGATAAAACTCAGTTCAACAATGTCAAAACACAGGAAATTCTAGATCAAATGCATCAACAAAAGAGGTCTTGTTTAACTTAGATCAGGGTTTTGAGGATTAGTGTGAATAGAAGGAAGACTTAGAAAGAAAATGAAGCGAGTCTACCACTAGCATCAGACTTTGCTAGTAGACCAAGGAGAGAAAATCTTCAGATACAATAACTTCTTATATCCAAGCAAACAACTTTGATAAAGCTATAACAATATCACAATAAAAAATTCATTGTAATACAACTACAAAATATCATTTGCATCCTTCAATGATAGTAAAATTTCAGAGTGAGAGAGATAAGATGGCAAAAATAAAACTAACTTCCATTAAACAAGATTTCATTAGGTTTGATACATCAAAACCATAGTAGGCTCTGTTTCATTAAAATCACTAAAAAGGTCTTTTACATCAACCATTCGAACCCACAAAATGTCTTCTAATGCTGCTTTTATAACCTAGACAAGGAATGATAGCATACAATGCGAGTTCATCCTCTAACATTAGGATTCTTACATCTTAATTTGAAGACCTTACATCTATACAAACTAGAAAAAACAAACTGCTATAAAAAAGGCTAATGTTGGAAACTATCCCAACACCTTAATCTTGCATAATGAGGTGTCCTTTGAGTCCATTTCCATTGTTTCCAAGTATCCTCCAGCTTAAAAAAACTTCCAAACAGTTATACCATGATCCCCTAGCCATCTGGTGACCATTGCTCCTCTTGAACCCATCAAAATAGGAGTTTGCAGTGAATCCTGTAGCACTGACTGTATCAACTAGTTCGTAGCGGGATTCATAGCATTTGACTATGTAGACTAGTTCGCAGTGCCAAGCGTTGTGAAATGTCCTGTAGCTTCTTGATTTGTCCAGTTGGATCCCAAAACACCGAAAAACTTTTCCCAGAGTTAGGTAAGCCTATAGAATCCTCATAATATGGTGTATGAGTGAAAAACGTAGTCATATCAACATAATTCCTCAAAAAATATTAAAAAATGAAAGGATAAGCACTTACAAAACTGAGATTCTTTTAAGAAATTTCACTTCACTTCTTGAGTCTGGTGCTCCTTATGGTGGTAGCTTGGGCCAACACATTAAAATTTCTTTGGGATAACTCTTCCTTCAAAGGTTGCAACTCCAACTTAAGTTTTTTGATCTAAGCTTGTAAATCCCTGTTCTGTTTGTATAAATTCTTAAGCTGCCTATGGAGGGGAAAAATATCTTTGCTGTAAACCTGGATTTATCAATAGTGTTTAGATACATATCCATAAGATCCTTCAACTTTTTTCTCTCAACCAACCCTTCTCCTTTCAATTCAACAATCTCCTTTCTGGCTTCTCTAAGTTGTCTGATCAACCTTTTAAAAGTAGGGTTTTCAGGGGGAGTGGTTATGTCTATGACTTCAATATGTTTTTCAACAGCTCCAACTTTAGATTTACCCTTTCTCTTGATGGGATATTTTCTTATGACCTATTTTTCAACACTTTCCTTCTTGGATGATGACTTGGTGAAGTGCCTCCTAGATTTAAATTCAACTGCAATAGCTGGTGAGGGGAAGCGTAACCTTCTTCCTTTTGTTCTTGTGGCTCTATTTGATGGAGTTTCTGCTAATTATGGAGTTGTTTGGGGTGAAATAATTGCATGGAAAGATCAGAAGCGTAAAATCCATTTTGGAGTTTCGGATAGCGGAAGTTGGAAGAGTCAAGACTCTTCATCATCAGGAGTCCCAGAATCACGAAATGCGAAACGCCGAAATCCTGGAAGAAGGAGAACAATTTTGGATACCGGGAGTTGAAGTGTCAAAACACTTCATCAAAGGAGTCTTGGAATCATGAAATGCGAAACGATGAAATCCCGAAAGCAGGAGACAGTTTCAGATACCGAGATTTCGGATACCGGCAGTTGGGGATGTTAAGAACTCTTACTACATGAGTCCCGAAGTCATGAAACTTGAAGTCACAAAATGCGAAATCGCAAAATGTCAAAGACTCCATACCGGAGGTTCAGATACCGAGAGTTGGAGATGTCAAGGACTATCACGACAGGAATCTCGAAGTTGTGAAGTGCGAAAAGCTGAAAAGTTGATCTGACTCCATTTCAGAGTTTCGCAGACCGGGACTTGGAAGTGAAGAACATTCACATCAAGAATGCCGAAATCGCGATATGCAAAATTGTGAAGTGATCTGGGCTGACAGATCCAAGAGGTGAATGTGGCAGACCATGTCAGAAAGGACAGGTGAAAGACTATGACACGTGGCACGATCAGACAACGACAAGTGTCAAGTTGATTTGGCATTTCAGGCCACTGGAAATCACAATTCTAAGTGACATGTGATAGCCATTTGGGTCATGACACGTCATCAAGTGACACAAGACTGACCTCACTACGGGAGTTTTTAACTTCATCACTGCCCCAAAGTCCCGAAGGCTGAAGTCCCGGAGCATAGGATAACCATCTGATCACCACGGATCAAGGACCGTTGATTTGGAGATCGAAGCGCTTGTGTGATTGGAGAGGTGTCATATTCTGGTGGTCACATTGTCAAAGAGTTGTAGAGAAAAGATTGAAGTGGAAAGCTCCATTTCAGAGTTTCGGAGATCGCGACTTGGAGAGTCGAGATGCTTCACAACAGGATTGCCGAATTGCCGAAATGCTGAAATACGAAAAACATTTTGGCTCAGCCGGTGGTCACAGCCATTGGTCACATCGGTAGAAGATGAAGGAAGGAGCTAGTGCAACCAAGATCAATTTCAGAGTTTCGGGGACCTCGACATGGAGCATCAAGAAACTCTACCACAGGAATGCTGAAATCCTAAAATGCCAAAATGCGAATTAAACGCAAGATCCTACAGATCCAATCCAACGGTGCAGGTGAATTTAAGTGTGATCGGAGAGCTACTGTTGCACTTCAGATTGTAATTGCCAGAAACGACTGATGGCTCAAAGCATCTTCCAGTGGAATGAAGATTATTCTTAGAGGTGGTTGACAGATGGAAGAGTGTTGAAGCCTGTAACTGCAACAGAGAGGATTAGCTCGAATTTGATAGAGAAGACGAAGAGTCTCAACTACGAGACATGCTAAGGAATCTCGGCTTAACACCTAGTGATGATGGACACATGGATCTAACTACCAGAGAAGCTGAAGAGTGGCAATTATGATCAGGCAGAGCACTTGACATGGAGAGAGCATGCAGAAGCATGGAGAGATGGCATGCACAAGTTGCACAGAGACTATAAGTATGCAGGACAAAGAGGAGAGTGGGTTGTTGTTGTTGTGAGGGATTCAGGAGTGTAGAAGGAGGAGTGTGCAATAGCTGAAATATAGAGCAGAGGAATGGTGCATTAAATGGAGATGGCACATAGTGCATAACAAGAGAAGAACATAAAGTGTAGAGGACTGTGCAGAAGACACTAATGCAGACAGAGCAATGCAGTGTAGAAGAACAGTGATAAGTCTGGTAAGCCAATGATAAATATTGTATCACTGTGATAAGTTTCATTAGCAAAAATTTATATGTTAGGGTGGAAGGGAGGTGCTAGGGAGGACTATTGTCCTCAGTGGTTCAAGTGGGTGCTTGAACAAAGGGAGTTGTAGCTTCCATCTAGTTGCAGCTAGAGAAACCAGGGTGACAGGGTGGCGCAAGGGAGAACTATTGTTCTCTGTTGTACAGGTTGGTGCCTGTGCGACTGGAAGTTGGTGCTTCCATCCAATTGGAGTTGGAACATTGAGGGAGTTGGTGCTTCCTTCTAGTGGGTTCTAGAGAAACCATGGAGTTGGTGCTTCCTTCTAGTAGGTGCTAGAGAAAACAGAGAGTTGGTGCTCTCAGCAAGTTGCAGCTTGCAATACAGAGGTTGTAACCTCACAATGAGTTGGAGCTCATATGTATGATAATGTACAGAATGTAAAGATTACTTATCATATAAATAAGAAGACGTTTTTACCCTTTATGGGTTTCCTCGGGAAATATCTGTCTTTGTATATTTAATATGTGTAAATGATGTTGAATGTTCTATTGATTACTTCCCTGCATTATTGTGATTGTCATTAAGTGCTCTGCAAAGAATTTAAAATAAGAATTATTGTTTAAGCACGGTAACAACTGATTCACCCCCCCCGCCCCCAAGCCCCCCCTCTAAGTTGTCCAACAAAGGGTGTTGAGGATGTAGTTGAGAACCTTTTCAAGGTGAAGATGAACCTCAAGGGGCTCACCATGGGTGTTCTTATTATGATAGTCAAGGAAGTCCCTCAGAGACTAGACAATGCCACATGGTTGGAGTACCAATCCATATTTTCTAGATATTGAGGCATGTATATAATGCGATAGTGTTCTATCAAGAGACACTTGTGCCTTGGGATGACAAGATGATAGTCTCCTCCTTTTTGTAGAAGCTACAAATGTATAAACTTAGTATTTTTGGGAATATATCATTATGGGCCACGTAGCCTGATTTTTTACACGCTATAGTTTATATGAATGATGTATCATCCTTTTAATATTATATACACATGGTTTAGTTATTGCTTATGAGTTATAATGATGTGATTTATGTTCCATGTTTATTCTACATGCATACTTGTATGAATTCTTGAATTAATGTGACATATGCCAATCTAACACATAGTTATCCAATGAATTAGCCACATGTTTAAATTTCTACGAACATGATCATAAGTAATGAAATCAAACTATCACTCAAGAAGTTGCACCCTCAAAAACTTCTTAAGAAAAATAGGATTTCTCACAAGATAAACAATATTTGTCTGAGATATCATTAATTGTGAATCTAAATACACAACTAACTTGCATATTTTGAGAGAAATGGATTCGAAAATAAGTTCAATTCTTATACTATATTCTTCAATGTTTTTGGTCATAGTGGTTTGTAGGCGAAAAGATCACCCATGTGGTTGAAGAGATGTTTCGGGCACTGTAGCTAGCGCTGTATGTGAAACCTACATAGACTATGATAGATGTTTACATCTACAAATCAAGAACAAAGCATGATAAGAGTATCAATTGAATCAACCAAATGGAAAAACGTTTAACAATACACCAGGGTACAAAGCATTGTCCAACCATGTGCCTTATGCATAATACTTCTTTAAGTAGATCCCATTGCAAGGCCCAGAAAAAGGATTTATATTTTATCAATGAAATCATGGCCCCTTGTTGGAATCATGTGGAACACCATGCTAGGGCCACACCACATAGGTTTAAACTTCCACGTTCCTAACATATCATGATTTTGGTCATGAACTAGAACCGAGTTATTATTGGAAACAACTCAAGGACTCAAACACTTAGAAATATTTTGAGATATCACAGCTCCTTGAGGATTCCCATAAAGACATGGTAAATATATGAGAAATTATTATTTCTTATGGTTTGGAATGGAAAATTTGGTGGAAAGTTCTAAAAAATAAACCCTAGACACAATTGGGTTAATGCTTAACATTTTACTATATGAACTAGAAAATGCACCCCAAAAGTATTTGAAATAACACTATAAATTTTGAATCTTTTGAAAGAAAAATATGCTCCAATCAATGTATGATCAAAAGGGACAATAATCATGCATATTTCAAGAGGTAGTTTGTTCAAAATATTTTCCAAGGTTCCCACCACATACACATCACTTGTTAGAGTGGGGCCTTGGTACCACTTGATATGCCTACATGAAACAAGGCTTTACATGTCAACCTATAAAATTGCTAGTTTTGGAAGAAATAATGATCAATGATACATATATTTCCATGGTCTATCAAACATAGTAATGGATTCAAGGATAGCCTCCTTTGAACTTGGAAATTCAACATCTAGGAAATCATGTGAACTAGGAGGGTTGAAAACCTATATGGGTGAAGTGAACTAATCATATTCCATACAATGATGGATAGTTGGTGTAAAATATGTGAGCTGATTGATGGTAACAAATTTTCCTGATGAGGAGAGTAGAGGACTCTACAAAATGAAGACACCACAACTGTCATTATGTAAAACCAACTACTCCCTAACAAAATATTATAGTCTAGATGGGTGTTGACTACTTCAAACTCAACCAGAATAGTTTTTCCACCTAATGCGACAAATATTACATGGGGCTTAAGTATGGCCATCAAATGTTTTCAACATTGTGTTCAAATGGAAAATCTTTAGAGAAACTAAGGTTGTCTAACATGACAAAGACATAATGTAGTGGATGATCCTTCACCAACATCGCATATAAAGACGTTTATCCCATGCAAGGAAACTTGGGTCTGGAATGCTATATGGTGGGGAAGCCTAAGATGAATTTGGTCAATTTCAAATCAATATATGAGGGATCAACTACACCAATTGTGATCAATAATTCTTTATGCTACATGGGGTAAGGATCTCTAGGGAAAACATAACACTAGGTGCTTGGGAAAAATCCTTAACAATACTATAATTGTGAGTGACT
>WSFP011484397.1:0-15693 GCA_009831015.1 Picea engelmannii | reverse complement strand
AGAGATGCACCACTCTTCTTCTCCTCTCTCCAACTTGTAATTGCAGCTTGCCTCATAAGAGAATGAGCAAGTGAGTTGTGTGTTTGAAGTGAGGCGCTAGCCTCTTATTTATATCAGACTGGCACGTGTGAAAGGTCACAACTGGCAGGGTTGACCTCTCACTCTGGGTGAGTAAACCCACCTTTAATTAATTATGGGTCTCCCATTATAACTGCTGGGGCTGACTTCTTATTCTGCACTTTGTAATTGTCTGATGACCAATCCGCAAAAGGGGATTTGGTCCTTATACAATTACCGACATGATTAATCCACAATAGGGATTAATCCAATAACAATAATAATAATAATGACATGATTAATCCTCAATGGGGATTTAATCCAATAATAAAATAATAATAAGAATGCTCTTCGCAGTTACACTATTTCAACACTTTTTCCCTTCTTGCCTTTGAATTCATTGTTGGCTCGGGGAAGTCTTCTTGTAGTTCCTCCTTTGAAAACAATATAGCTTGTGACATGTGGCTTGATTCTCCCAACAGGATGCCTCAATATGACCCTTCTTCTCACAAAATGAACATGCCTTGGAAAACCAATAACTGGGGTCGTCATGGCCTTTCCTATTGAAACAATGAAAAATGAGGAATGCCACATTTGATGAAAGCATATTAGTCTTCTTCTCCTTCTTTCTCCTTGGGTTGATTGGATTTCCACTTCTTCTAAGTGTCGGTGTAGGTGTTGATTAGTATTTCTGGTTAGTTTAGTGTTTTACATTTTAGTTACTCTTATGATTTTTCTTACACTTCTTCTTGCTTACTTCTTTTACTTATCTTTTCCCATGCCAAAAATTCCAAGCACTTATTCATTTTTTTTGAATAATGTGGAGTGGGCCAACATGAATCTAAAATCCACATGTCTATAATCCCTTAGCACCATAAGTTTGCATTTGTGTTATTGAATTTTTCTCATCTTTAACCTCCAACTACCTTTAGTTTCAATTCCATTTCTTATACTGAGTCATTTTTCGAAAATGCAGATGTGAATCTGCATAACAATTGTTAAATATTTTTTTTAATCAGCCATGTACACATTCCCGCACTTACCAAAACACTTTACTTTGTTTCCTTTTTCATTTTATTTTGGTACTTAGTCAAATTCAAGCAATGTGGATGCAAAGCTACATACCATCCTTCAATTCTTTCCTAAGTTTCCACCTCCGCAAGTCCACAGGTCCACATTCACTTTTTCATTTCTTTTCATTCTTATCCATATTTCTCATTTCGGAGTGGACTTCCTTACTCCCCCTCACTTTTCCTTGTTCATAAGTCTGCACATCCACAAGTCCGCATCTCTCTCAACACTTAACCATATTTTCAATTTCAATTCGGGCATTGTCACTCTTTCCCAAAGATGTGTTCATAAGCATTTAGTTTCGCAACCCCACAACTTCGTATTTCTATGTTATACACTTAGCATTTCCCATACATCATTTTACACCTTCATACTTAACACTTTCCGTCCATCATACCATCACATCACCATTTCCTATCACATTAATTACCCCTTCCACATCATCTGCCACTACTAAAAGCATAATGATGTTATTAATGAATAATACATCGATTAAGGGTCGTAGTAAATCCAAGTCCCATGACAACTGATGACACATTTAATCAACTAGAGCTATATCCGAGGGAATTTGAAAGTCAGTTATTTGATATTAAAACTAAACATGAAATTACCATGGCACCTTTAAGATAGTACATTTAGGAATGGTTGAAAAAGGCATTAATCAAAATTAGTGAAACATAAAATCAAGAAAATGTTAGAGCATTTATGCCACATCAACCACAACATGTACCTATAAAGGAGCCAACTGCAAGCAAGTGAAGGTTACGATATTTTTCCATCACAATGAGTCAAACATTAACTCAATGTACCTTTAAGAGAGTACATTGAGGAATGGTTGAAGAAGGCATTAATCAAAATTATTGAACTGGAAAATCAAGAAACAGTTAGAGCAATTATGCCACCTAAACCGTAACATGTACCTATAAAGGAGCCAGCTGCAAGCAAGTGAAGGTTATGGTATTTTTCCATCACAGTGAGTCAAACATTAACTCAACCCTTTCAGTTTTTCTTCTGTCCATTTATGCTACACTCATTTATCATCTTGCCTTTTTCTTCTCGGTATTTTGTGGGATTTAGGATAATTCTTGGTTGTGTTTCTCTTATCTTCCAGGTCTTTTCATTTTATGGTTTGTGGGAGCCCAATCCTAGTCCTCTTCGAAGGGAGAATGCATTTTATTTTCTTTAAAGACATTTACCTTTGTATTTAAAGACTCATTATTATTTTTGAGACTCCAAGAGAGCTACTCAAGATATTACATTACTGTATTCTCAAATAATTTGATTATAAGTTTGAGTTATGGGCAATGTTTTATCTATCATAATTTTTTTGGTGCTTTATGGAATGATAATTTAAATATCTCTTTTATTTGCGGTCCAATTTCTATTCTCTCTATTTGTGGTATTCTTAAATACTCTGATGAATGCTGTGATGCACATATCAGTTCTATATATTCTGTATGCATATTAATCTATTCACGTTGTAAATATTATACATATGAGTTTCTTCTAAAACACCTAGTCCCAAATCTTAGGTGTTGTTTTCCTTGAATGCGAATATAAATACAAAGTTTGGTCCTTCTTAGATTTTGTTTTGTTTCATTTTATTTTCTTGGAATCATAAGAACAAGAGAAGTACCACCTCTCTAAAAACGTAGAAGGATTCATATCCTCGTGAGGTTGACCTTAAGACTGTAGAACAACCTTTTAGATCAACATTTTGGCGACCATACTGGGGAATGATTTATTTTCAAGATATCTGATGATTTTTCTCAGATCTGATTGAAGAACCATAATCTCCATGTTTCAAAGTTTCAAAAATAAGATTCAAGAAGACTACTGCTTGTTGTAGATGCACTAGATTTATAAAAATATTGTCCAAAGATATTGGAATGACCTCAAAAAGAGCCAAGAACCATCAAAGATTCTAGAGAATTCATTCCCCGATGATTCCATTGAAAAAACTCCTAAACACCTTGACAACTCTATTGGAAAGATTCAAGAAACTCAAGAAAATGCTCATGGTGACTCCACCAAAGAACTTCATTTATGTTGTGATGGTACTTTGCCTTCTTTACCAAGATCAATAATGGCTTTACAAGACTCAACAAAACAAAGAATTATCCAAAGAAGGAGATGATTTCATAGAACCCATTTAAATCTACGAGAAGTCAATTTTGAGATGCATGATATTCCTATTGAAAATTTTTCCACATTCTTTGGGAATACTTTAGAGGATGCAGAGAAACACTTGTTTGAATTCAAAAGCACACGTGATGTTTTAAATCTCACTGAAGACAATGTTACATGTCGATTATTTTTACAAACTCTGCGTGGGGATGCTCTTGAATGGTACTATTCATTGCTACCTGGGACCATTACCAGTTGGGATGTGTTGGAATCTTCAATTGTAGAAAAGTTCATACCAAGGATGAACTCATATACCCTTTCTAATTTTTTCAATGTTGATACCCACCCACCCTCTCCCATATGGGCACAAGACAATGAAGTGAATGATTTAGAAGAAAAATCTAATCAAATAATGGGATTTTTTTCTTCTAGTCATATAGTTGAAAACGAAAATGAAAATTTCAATCCACAAGAACAAGAATTCAGCCTTTCATATACTCCATATGAAGATCTTTCAAGAAACAAATTTGAGAATGAAATTAAAGAGCCTCCACCGAATGCACAAGAAGATTTCAACCAACATAATCATATGAAATATGTTTTAATAGATGATGAAAAGTCACAAGAGCATTGGTAGCAAGAACAATTAATGAAAAAAAATAATCTTGAGAACAACGATGGGAAGGATTGTCATTGCATACAAGAAGAATTATTTCAAGACATGGTTGATGAATCAAGAATCTTGGATGTGGTCAATGATAAGGAAAATGATGAAAGTGTTTCTAAATTGGAAACTCCTCATTCGACCCAATACAATAACATTCTTGACCAACCAAGAATTGATTATATCGAAACATGGTTTCAAAGCATTGTTGGCCAAGCAATTCCATTCGATTCTCAACACATCTGGTTCAGTTTTTCTCCAACACACTTTGAACACGCCCCTGACTCTTCAGTACCAATCGTGATACGTTTCCTAATTCCAAAGTTCATTCCACAACTTAGTTGGATGCTTGAATGGCTCCATTGAAAATCTACCTACACCTAAAAGTGTCCCTTTCCTTCAAGGGTAGGTAGATCTGGTTTGTACATAGTTTGTTTCTTCAATCAAAGTTTTGCATAATAAAGCAATTTCTAGATGGAGACAATGTTTGATGATGAATTAATGAACCAATGGACGAAGAATTACAAGAATTTATTTTGAAGATGACTCCATAGCCCAATGGAGAAGGAAGCCAAGCCAAGATTCTGGATTCTTAGCAACCCACAGGAGGTCACTGTCCCACATTTGGAGCCAGATGTTGATCAATATTTTTGGTCAGTTTAGTGTTTTTCATTTTAGTTGCTCTTAGGATTTTTCTTACACTTATTCTTTCTTACTTCCTTTACTTGTCTTTTCTCGTGCTCGGAATTCCAAACACTTAGTCATTTTTTTTGAATAATGCAGAGCGAGCCAACATGAATATAAAATCTGCATGTCTATAATCCCTTAGCACTGTAAGTCCGCATTTGCGTTATTGAATTTTTCTCATCTTTAACCTTCGACTACCTTTTGTTTCACTTCCATCGTTTAAACTTAATCGTTTTTCGAAAATGAGGTTGCGGAATTGCATAACAACTATTAAATATTTTTTTTAATCACCTAGTTCCGAATTCCCACACTTACCAAAACACTTTACTTCGTTTCCTTTTTCATTTTATTTTGGTACTTAATCAAATTTAAGCAATGTAGATGCGAAGCTACATACCATCCCTCAATTCTTTCCTAAGTTTCCACCTCCACAAGTCCACAAGTCCACATTCACTTTCCACTTTTCACTTCTTTTCATACTTATCCATATTTCTCATTTCGGAGCGGACTTCCTTACTCCCCCTCACTTTTCCTTGTTCATAAGTCTGCACGTCCGCAAGTTTTCATCTCTCTCAACACTTAACCATATTCACAATCTCAATGCGTGCATTGTCACCCTTTCCCGAAGATGTGTTCACAAGCATTTAGGTTCACAATCACGCAACTCCACATTTCCATGTTATATACTTAGCATTTCCCATACATCATTTTTCACCTTCATACTTAACACTTTCCATCCATCATACCATCACATCACCATTTCCCGTTATATTAATTACCCCTTCCACATCATCCACCACTAGTAAAAGCATAATGACGTTATTAATGCATAATACATCGATTAAGGATCGTAATAAATCCAAGTTCCATGACAAATGATGGAACATTGCATCAATAAGAGCTATATCCTAGGGAACTTGAAAACAATTTATTTGAGATTAAAACTAAACATGAGATTACCATGGAACCTTTAAGAGAGTACATTGAGAAATGGTTGAAAAAGGCATTAATCAAAATTACTGAACCATAAGAATTGAGCAATAGTTAGAGAAGTTAGGACACCTCAAACACAACATGTAGCTATAAAGGAGCCAACTGCAAGCAAGTGAAGATTACAATATTTTTCCGTCACAATGAGTCAAACATTAACTCTACCATTTCAGTTTTTCTTCTGTCCATTTCCGCTACAATAATTTATCATCTTGCCTTTGTATTCTTGGCATTATGTGGGATTCAGGTTGATTCTTGGTTGTCATTCTCTTATCTTCCATGTCTTTTCATTTTATGGTCCATTGGAGCCCAATCCAAGTCCTCTTCGAAGGGAGAATGCATTTTATTTTCTTTAAAGACATTTACCTTTGTATTTAAAGACTCATTATTATTTGAGACTCCAAGAGAGCTACTCAGGATATTACATTATTGTATTCTCAAAGACTTTGATCATAATCTTGAGTTATGGACAATTCTTTATCTATCATAATTTTTTTGGTGCTTTATGGAATGATAATTTAAAGCTCTCTTTTATTTGCAGTCCAATTTCTATTCTCTCTATTTGTGGTATTGTTAAATGCTTTGATGAATGCTATGATGGATATATCAGTTCTATATATTTTGTATGCATATTAATCTATTGACATTGTAAATATTATACATATGATTTTCTTCTAAAACACGTGGTCCGAAATCTCAGGTGTTGTTTTCCTTGAATGTGAATGTGAATACAAAGTCTGGTCCTTTTCATATTTTATTTTGTTTCATTTTATTTTCTTGGAATCATAAGAACAAGAGGAGTACCACCTCTCTAAAAATGCAAGAGGATTCATATCCTCGTGAGGTTAACCTTAAGACCATAAAATAGTCTTTTAGATCAACAAAAGGATGAGTCTTTGCACTTTATTCATTGCTACCCTTTTGAAATCAACCACAAGAAGGGTGGAGCGATAATGTGCTTCTACCTTCATTTGTTGGTGCTCTTTATTCTGATGAGAAACCCAATTCCACCATGTCCTTTTCCTTCAAAAAAGTGGTCTTTTTTCTCATGGCCTTTTCCTTCAAAAAAGTGGTCTTTTTTCGCATGGCCTTTTCCTTTCCTCCATCGAAACCTAGGCCTTCATCCTTGGCCCTCAGTTAAGCCATAATGGGGCTTAGGATGCCTTGTCTTATCTTTCCTATCCCTTTTCCATTGTATCCCATATTCCATAGTATCTTGGAACCAATCCCCCTGGTATGATTTTCAAATTCATTAAAATATTCTTGAGAAATTTCTATAGGTGCACTTACCAAAGTTGTCTCGATCATGGAGCTAGCTTCCGTAGTAGCAATGGAAGGAGCTTGCCTATTCTCTTGGATATTTGTTTGTATATTTTCCAATGCTTCTTCCTTATTTTCCAAATCTAGTTTCAACTATTCCATCATATGAGTGAGATTGTCCTCCTACTAGCTACCCCATTTGGATGACCTTTTGTCCCAACTACACACACTGGAATCTGTTCTTGTCCTCCTACTAGCTAACCCATCTGGATGGCATTTTGTCCCAACTACACACACTAAAATATGTGCTTGTCCCAATCTACCATAACTATCATGAGGGGATATTATATTCATTAAATCACTTCTTTTGCAATGGAAACAATTTGGAAGAGGTCTCAAGGTTCTCCTCCATATTTTCCATCTATTTTTCATACATCTAGACCTTCTCTTTCAAATGTCTGTTCTCTTCTTGAAGCTATGAATGGATGGCATGCAAGTATTCCAACCTTTTTATACTTGCTTTACCTATGTTGAGTTTTCTTTCTTTTTAAAGTTTTGGAAATCATGTCATAGTCAAGGATTCAAATAATTTGATACCGTATGATCCGTAAATGAGGGATTTGTAGCCTTCTTTCTTCACAAACATGGATACTTTGCAGAATTAACTTTCTAGTTTCTATTTCTATAAACTATGTAGATACATTTGTTCTATGTAGTGTACTTAACCCCAAAACTTCAAAGAATTCACATAAAATATAGTGAAAAACCCAAGAACACAAGAGAAAAGAGAGATAAAACCTAAGAAACATCTATTTGATAAGAAAAAATAGAGAGCTATGTTCAGTTACCTCTTCAAGTGGGCAACCTTCACGAGCAATGCTCAAAATATAATAACAATTCTTGACAAAAAATACATAACATTATATTCAATATATAGCTATCCATAGAGAATCTTAACTACATATGGGCCCCTTATAATGAGGGTCAACCAACTAATTTGGGCCTTATTACTAAAAGGGACCCTTTATTACAATGAGTGAATATTAACCAACTATTTAATGGGCCTTATTCAAGGAAGGTGGCCTCATACATTAATTAAGTATCTAAGGGGGTTAGGGTAGGAAACTAACATTCCACCCCCCTTCAATAGCAACGTTTTCCTCAAGGCTAAAGGAGAGGATATTGTTGTAGAATCACTGACAATTCCCATGTGGCATCTTTTGGCTGCATATCTTTCCACTGGATCAATACTTCCTTGATCATGTGCTGGCGCAACTGGCACTCTTTGGTATCCAATACTACTTCTGGTTGGAGCCAAATGGAACCTTCTCCATCAAGTTCTAGTAGGTTGGTATTCACTTTGCAATTTGATCCCACAACTTTCTTCAAAAATGACAGATGAAAGATTGAATGACCCTTTGAGTGGGTTGGGAGAGCCAACTTGTAGGTGACCTAACCAATGCATTATATGATCTGACAAGGACCATAGAACTTGTAAGATAACTTAAGAGGAACTTTATCTTTGAGTGATGTTTGTTTAAAAGGCTACAAGAGAAGAAACATTTGATCCCCTTCATTAAAATAATGTTCAGATATATGTTGATCATCTTGTTTTTTCATTCGATTTTGCACCATAAACAAGTCATCCTTGAGAATACAGATAAGGGATTCTCTAGTGTGAAGTGTTCTATCTACTACATGAACCTTGGAGGTTCCTAATACATAGGATGCCATTGAAATAGGTTTTTGTCCATAAACAAATTCATATGGTGTCATTTTTGTAGCTCCATGATAAGTGGAACTATACCACCATTCGACAAGGAGAAGCCATTGTTGCTTATTGGTGCAGATTTTTCGAAGAAAAACATGTCAAATAGGTTTCTAGGCACTTGTTGACCATCAATTTGAGGATGATATGTAGTGATCATATTCAATTGTGTACCTTGAAGTTTAAATTATTCCTACCAAAATTTGTTGGTGAATGTGGGGTCTCGATCCAAGAAAATGGAAGTGGGCATACCATCTATCTTAAAGATCTGATCCATGAAGGCCTAGGCCACTCAGGAAGGAGTGAAAGGATGAGCTAGGGTAAAAAAATGAGCAGTGTTTGAAAGATAGTCAACGACCACCATGATGACTCATTTTTTCCTGCTTTTGGGAGTCCCATGATAAAATCCATTGAAATGTCTATCCAAATCTGTGTTGGGATTGGTAATGGTTGCAATTCCCTTGGTATATTCACTATCTCTCCCTTATTTATTTGGAAAGTGTCATAGGATGCTATGAAGTCTTGGATATATGTTTTCATTCCATCCCAGAAGAATGAATTCTTAGTTCTTTCATAGGTTTTATGAAATCAAGAGTGACCGACTATCAATGATGAATATAAATCCATTAAGTCTTGCTGTTTTAGGGCCAAATACTTTCCCAGAACAATGCACCCTTTATACCGCAATGTATCTTGTTTCCATGTATAACTTTTATGTGGGTTGGATCTACCGAAGTCATTGGATGAGTTTCCTTAAAGTATCATTTTCTATCCATTCCCTATGGGCCTCCTTGAGCCATCCTGGACTTGGTAATGATAAGGCAATGAGTGACCCATCCTCCTCAATTTTTTTGGATAAAGCATCAACCATCCGATCTCATAATCATACCCCAACATCTTGGTGACCATTTATCTTTCTCTGGTGAATACAACCATTGTTAAAGAAAGTACTTTAGACTATGATGGTTAGTCTTGATCTGAAAACACCTCCCTATGAGATACGGGTGCCAATTCTCCACTGAGTGAATGATATCCATCATTTCCTTCTCATATTTGGGTTTTCCCAAATTGCGGTCACACAATTGTTTACTCATGAATTCCAAGGGGCATCCTTCTTGCATTAATATTGCTCTGAGACCTCTCCTTGAAGCATCATATTCCAAGACAAAACTCTTATTAAAGTTAGGTACTGCTAATACTGGAGTAATGCACATGCCATAATTTAAAGTTTCTAAGGCCTGTGCTGCTACCTCGCTCCAAGAAAATGAATTATTTTTGAGTGAAGTTAAGGGAGGTGCATTTTTCCCATAATTTTTCACAAATTTCCTGTAGTAGGTTGTAAGTCCTAAGAATCCCTTCAATCTCTTCAATGTTTTTGGACAAGATCAATCTTGCACAACCACCACTTTCTTGGGATCAACTCATACATCCTCCTGACTTATAATGTGACCCAAATATTCAACCTCATGAGCCCCAACAACACACTTAGAGCACTTCACAAATAATGTGTTTTCTCTCAAGATTTGCAAGGACTTATCAACATGTTTTATGTGTGATTCCCATGATTTACCATATATCAAGATATCATCGAAGAATACTAGCACAAAATTGTGTAGGAATGGTTTGAAAATCTTGTTCATGAGAATTTGGAAAGTGGATAGAGCAATACAAAGGCCAAAATACATCACTAGAAACTCATAATGACCTTTGTGTGTTTTGAAGGTTGTCTTTGGGAAGTCTGTCTCTTTCATCCTGATTTGGTGCTATCCTGAACATAGATCAAGCTTAGTGAAAAAAAATTCTCCATGAAGTGCATCAAGGAGATCATCAACAACAGGGATGGGGAATTTGTCCTTGATTGTCAACTTATTGAGAGCCTAGAAATCATGACACATGCACTAAGTGCCTTCCTTTTTTAATACCATGACTCCCACCTCCAACATCTCGTGAATGATCTTTTCTATTTCATTATTTTTTGCAAAAGGGTGGTTATAAGGATGTACATTTAGTAGTTGACTTCCTGGAATTGGGGGAATTCCATTGTCATGCTCTCCTTGAGAAGGGGGTAAACCCTTTGGTGTCTCAAAGACCTGATGATGTTTGTCAAGGAATAGCTGCAAGTCTAGGTGGATTTCTTGTATTGGGTTATCCATAACTTGTATGGAATTAAATTGGGAAATAATTCCATAATGGCCCTTCTTTAATAAATTATCCATATGATGAGAGATGGCTATTTCAAGAGAGCCTACCTGAATCCCTCGAAGGGTGTGTACATGACCCTTTGTAGTGAAACTCATATAGAGTTATTTGAAATCCATGGTGAAAGGTCCCAATGTACGTAGATCCCCCAATACTATATCACACCCACCATATCAATGGCGAATAGATGGGTTTTGAGTTGATAGTCTACCAAATCGAGTCTAATATTTTCACATCTTCCTGCACATTTAATCATACCTCCATTGATGATCATGATTTCAAATTTGTGCACCGGGTATACAAAACAATAGGTTTATTCTACCACTCTCTTGTGAATGAAATTTTGAGTATTGTCACTATCAACTAGGACTATGACTTTTCAGTACTTGAAGTAACCCATGAGTTTCAAGGTTTGTGGAGTTGAAATTCCATATAATGCATGCAAGGATATAAGTGTTTTTTCATGTGAGAATGGAGGTTCTATATCCATCTGAGTTTGAGTGTTGGTGTCTTCAAATGATAACTCTAGTGTCTCTTTGATACTTATGTCTTTGGTCAGGGCTTGAGTTTTCATATCAATTTGGAACAATTTGTGTTCTTTACACCAATGTATTGGAGCATATTTTTCATCACAACTATAACAAATTCCTCGTCTTTGAATATATTTTATTTTCGTTGGAGGCAACCTTTGTACTTTTAATATATGAGTAGGAGTTGTGCTTGGGAAAGTACCCTGGGGAGGACGAGCCTGAGGAATGAAGGTTGGATTTTTTGTTTGTGCATTGATCACCATATCTGCTTCTAGGGTCATCTGCATCACTTCCAACCATGTAGTGGGGACTTTCAATCTAACTTGTGCTCGAATCTCCTCCTTGAGGCCACTAATGAAACATTCTTTATAGAAATAATATGTTAAGTTCTATGTATGGATAACTAATTTCTCAAAGGCTACCATAAAGTCTATGACTGAGCCTATTTGGAGAAAGCTATTAAGCCGCCCCAAATAGTGAGTATCTTTCTTGAAATGTGCATAGATAGATTTAACAAACTAAATCCAAGAGGTATATCATGCATATTATTTTTCATGTCATTCCCACCATTTTCATTGTTTTAGATCTAGATACAATACCCCCACCCTAAGTTTCATCATGTCATCAGTAATGCCCTGGAGGGAGAAGTAATGTTCCATCTGGGTGACCAATCCAAATGGGTTAGAACCATCAAACTTGTTCAGGTCCACCTTAGGAGAATGATTCCATATGTTATTATCCATTGATATATTGTTGCGGAGACTTGACGACTAGGGTTGTGAGTGGTTAAATATTTCTGAGTGGGAAGTTTCTTCGTGATGTGGTTCAATGTGCTATGGATTCCAGTGGTTTTCTTATGGTATGAACCAAGTTTTCATATCTGTCAACTTCTCAATAAACATATTTTAGAAGTTGTTGAATTTCTCCTCCAACTTCTTATCCAATGTCTCATTGAACCTAGTTAAGTCATCCTAAATTTTATTAAGTTTCTAATGCATGCAGTCTAACCTACTTGTAGAGCAGGTGTCCATGTTGTCTAGAGAAATATGAGGGGGTTTATATGTACCCTTCATGGGTGAGCTCACTGACACAAATTATTGGGTCCTGGGGACAATGGAGTGTCAAGTGCTATAGCTCTCTGGTATATGTGCATGGTACAAAAATAATAATCGACCCTTAGCCATACTACTTGACTACCTAGGTATTAGAGAGTGATATCCTCAAGTGTTTTTCTCGATGTACTATAGCAACACGATTACTGATTGTTTTATCTGAGGCTATTTTCAGGTATACCTAGGGGATTTCATATATAACCAAGGGTATGTGGAAGTAAGATTCCATATATAAGTACTATATGACGTGGTACTACTTGAATGGGTACCAACATGGGTTACAAGGGTTTCCAACATTGTGATTCCACTTGTATTTCTTGCATGTATTCTTCCCCTACCACAGTTTTACCTACTGAACGAAAAATCACCATGTTATTTAAATACGTAGGAACATGTCTCTAAAAAAAATTAAAAATTTATGATCTTGCTAACCCAAGAAAAAGATCTAAAGGTCACTAGAAAATAACTTGTGCAAGGTAGGGTTTGAGGCCCAAAATGTAAAATGATCATAACTTCTATTATATGACCCTAATTATGAAATGCCACACCTTCTCTAGATATACTAACACTACTTTGACTAAAATCTATGCACTATATCGAAAGATATCCAATCTGCAAAATTCACATCCTTTCCAAAAAAACCTAAAAATGTTGATTTTAAATCAATGATAACTCCACTTTCTGGACTGTGTTTTGGATGATTGTTTTTTGAAATTGGGTATTTTTTTAGAGGAATGGAATTCTTAGGCTAGATTTTCTAAATTATGCACATAAAGTTTTAGAAATTGTCATAAATGATGCCATCCTCTTTTTCCTTCAAAAATCAACAAAGAGAAGAAAAAAATTCCTACTTTGTGCCCAAAAATTCTCTTACTTCATGCCCAAGAAAGAGATATAAAACCACTTGTAGTGTACTTAACCCCAAAAATTCAGAGAATTCACATAAAATATAGTGAAAAACCCAATAAGACAAGAGAAAAGAGAGATAAAACCTAAGAAATATCTCTTTGATAAGAAAAAACAAAGAGCTATGTTCACTTGCCTCATCAAGGGGGAAACCTCCAAGAGAAATGCTCCAAATAAAATAACAATTCTTAACAGAAAAACACACAACTTTCTACTCAATTTATATCTATCCATAAAGAATATTAACTACCTATGGGCCCCTTATAATGAGGGCCGACCAATTAATTTGGGCCTTATTACTAAAAGGGACCCTTTATTGCAATGAGTGAATATTAACTAACTATTGAATGGGCCTTCTACAAGGAAGGTGACCTCATACATTAATAAAGTATCTAAGTAAGGGGGTTAGGGTAGGACCCTAACATTATTTGAATGGAAATAAGGCCTCTATTCTCAGCTTAATTTTGAGTGCAACTACTCTTTCAGATTAGAGGTATGGTTTTCTCTCTGGTGCAACCTTCATAGATCAACCAACTAACAATACAATAGTAATCAAGCCAATAAATGACAGGACATGTATGGGAAGAGGGAATAACTAAATCCATGAATGATTGATTTTCTTTAATGTGATACATTCATAAACATGATTTTAAGTGACCTTTGGTTTCATATTCTAATAGGTCCAAATGACTCTTCCTATTCACCTATGAATCTTCATATTTTTCCTAAATAATGTTTACAAAGTACCTCTATCCCTAAGGATTAGGTATCTTACATTCACCCCCTTAATCCAAATGGGTGTTTGTGAGTCCAAGCATTATTCTAAAATTTTCAAAATTTTCTCTTCCAAGCTCTTTGGTGAATATGTCTGCAATTTTCTCATTCGTGGAACACTGTCTCAAGTGAATAGTCTTGGCCTCTACATGATACCAAATCAAATGGTAATTTGTGTTGTTGTGCTTGGTTAGATCATGGAATCTGGGATTCTTGGCCAAATTTATTGTATAAGTATTGTCAACCATAAGAGGAGTAGAATCACCTACTTCTCCTACACATATTCAAGTATTTTCTTGAGCCACACAATATCCTTGTTGCTTTTGCAACTACCACATATTCTTCCTCTATTGTAGAATCTACTAGAACCGACTGTTTATGTGATCTCTAGGAGACATATGTTGATCCAAGACTCATGATATAGCTTGAAGTCGACACTCCATTTTCTTTATCCCCATCAAAGTCTGAATCAAAATACCTATTCAGGGTGAAGTTGTCCACCATCGAATACTTCAGTCCAATGTCTTGAGTTCCCTTCAAGTATTTTAGAACTCTTTTTGCAACAGAACAATGTCCTTCATAAGGTTTTTGCATGAACCTGGAAATAATCCCAACAAAAAATGAAATATCTGGTCTGGTGGTGGTAAGGTAGATAAGATTTCCCACAAGTTGTCTGTTCTTTGTTTCATTCTTGAATTTATTCCCTTCTTTTGACGCGAGCTTCAAATTTTGTTTCATTTGATTAGAGAGAAGGTTTCAATGTACTTATTTTTGGAGATGAATATGTAGTTTGGATTTTGAGTCACTTCAATACCCAAGTATTATTGAAGATGTACCAAACCTGTCATCTTAAAGCCTTTCTTCAATTATTTCTTTATGGAAGCAATATATCTTTCCTTGATCCATGTTATCAACAAATAGTCTACATACACTACACAATATACAATTTTTTTTCCAATTTGATTGACAAATAAAGTTGCATCATCAAGATTAAAGTGCTTGAAATTCAATTTTAGAAGATGCTCAGTTATATTTTTATACTAGGACCACAGTGCTTGTTTCGGGTCATATAAGGATTTGATGAGTTTACACAATTTCTATTCTTGTCCCTTCACAACAAAACCTTCTAGATGAGACATGATGATATTCTTTTTCAAATATCCATTCAACAAAATAGTCTTTACATACATTTGATGAACTTTCCATCCATTATGTGTTGCCAAGGAAAATAGAGTACATATGGTATCCCATTTTGTTGTGGGGTCAAAATTCTCCTCATAATCAATGCTTTCTTTTTGTAAAAATCCTTTTTCCATGAGCCTTGATTTGTGCTTTTCAAGGGAGAAATATTATTTGTACTTGTTCTTGAAGACTCACTTGCAGTCAATTGGTTTGGTTCCAAATGGAGGGTCCACCAACTTCCATGTCCCATTCTTGATGAGAGCATCATACTCCTTCTACATGGATTCTTTCCACTCATCATTGGAAGTATCTTCTTCAAAGGAAGTTGGTCTAAAGTTAGTATATAAATTCAATTCATAATCATAC
>WSFP011484391.1:0-15693 GCA_009831015.1 Picea engelmannii | reverse complement strand
TCTATATATTGTATGGTGAATGGGGAAATTCTATATAATGAATATAAGAAAGGTTTTCCCCAGTTGAGGGTTTCTGGTATAAATTTTTGTGTACTATGTGTATGAGCCATTGATTAATTTTTGTTTTGCTTGAGAATTTATATGCATTTCTTTACTTCACAGGTTTAAAACTTACAAGTCTCTTGTCTAATTAAGAAAAAATATGAAAAACAGGGCCCTACAAGAAGGGTATCCCCAAGGGAATAACCTTCACCAACAATATAAAAAAAATACTTGAAAATAATACTTAAAACCTTTTCCAAGGAGTATAGAACTAATCAAGACAAGAGATAAGAATTTACCAAATAATTTTAGTGAAGAACAAAGAGATAAAAACCCTATATGTACTCCCTCCAAGTAGTTGATAACTCCTCAATGGATCGATCTTGCTAGTTTATGCAGAATCTATAAATGTGAATGAATCTGTACAGATAAGATCTAGCTAGCAAATGACATACACAGATTGCAACAAAATGAGGGAAGAGAGAAACGAGAGAGTGAGAATCAAAGAATTTTCATTAACCATATTCCACCCTCAAAGAGTGAATAATTTACAATAGATATAGGCTACATAAGTAACTAATGTGTCATAGTAGTGATGTAGAGAGATATAGACACTCACTGACAGACATTGGAGTGAACTGCCACCTAGTCCTAGTTAATTGATCCATGCAATCATCAGTTAACCGAGTCATGACTTCCACTAGTCTAATTAAGTGTAACTGACTCTAAACTGAAGAGGAGCATTCTATTGTGTAGGGGAATATTCTCTAGAGAGAATATTCTCATATAAGGAAGAGTTCTCAACATTGGAATGTAAAACTTAGGAAAATAATTATAGGTGAGTGTGTAATATCTCCAACACTACTAGGGTGTACATGATGAATGGGTCTTGGTAGTCAAGTACATGTTAGGTACCCATTGTACAATGCATATAAGAATGAGACACTAAAAAAAAATGAGGAAACAAGGAAAACATCATGAGAAACCCCCCCTCCCCCCCAAACTACAATGCATAAAAAATAAAATGAGAAGGAACAAAAAGAAGTTGCTAAGCAACCTTGTCCTTCACTCCAAGAATATCTCGCAACAGTGCAAGTTTGTGCTCGTTGAATATTTTTTGAAGATGTAGATGTCTGGACGGATTTGATGAAGAAGATGCATCATTGTGATCTCCACACATATCCACTTTCTCTTCTTGTAATGAAGAAATCCAAATAAAGTTTGGATAAAATTTTGAAAACCGTGAGGTCGTTTCCGGAAAAAAAACGCTAAAATTTTGTTGATTTTAAAATGATCATAACTTCACTTCCCAAACTCTGTTTCAGACAATGTTTTTTTGAAATTGGATATTTTTTTGAGAGGAGTTTAAATATCCATTTTGTTTCTGCAAAATTTTCTCAGAAAATATCATAATTGAATTTGATGTGCATATATCCCTTTTTGTCTCCTAAGATGCATGCATGTTGCTCCTGAGGTGCATGCAAGGCGCATGGAAAAGTGTCTTCATGTGACTCCTGAGGTGCATGCAATATATATTCCACATGAAATTCAGAAAAAAAATCTAAAATGGAGTAGACATCATCTGTAATTAATGGAATACATTTTTTGTAGATACTTGTGTAGAAGGCTCTTCAAACTGAGATGATTGATCTTCCAGTGGATTTTTTACTTGCTCTATATTTTCAACCTTTTGCATGTAGTCTTCCTTATTCCAAAATAGAACCTCCAATCGGGTCCATAATTCATTTCGAGTTGAGTTTTGCGATTCATCATATACTTGATGGAAAAGTTCAAGACAAATAGACAAGAAAATACATGTTATGGCCATATCTTGTCCATTGTCTCATTGGTGAAATCCTCTACTTCCATTTCCATATTTATTTGGTACAAGCCTCTGCATCTGAGTTGAAGAAGATTTTTTGTCTTCCAATCCAAATAGTTATGAGGCGTGAGAACTATTGCCAGTGAATAATCCATCTTTTTTGTGTTCTTCAATCTTCAGTACCTGCAAAGAGGTTTTGGTGTGTCTTTTTTTTTAGAAATTTGTCGGCTCCGATATCATGTAAATATGAATAAACCTGCACAGATAAGATCTAGCTAGAAAATGACATACACAGTTTGTAGAAAAATGAGAGAAGAGAGAAATGAGAGAGTGAGAATCAAAGAATTTCCATTAACCATATTCCACCCTCAAAGAGTGAATAATTAACAATAGATATAGGATACATGAGTAACTAAGGTGCCATAGTAATGATCTAGAGAGATCTAGACACTCACTAACAGACATTGGAGTGAACTACCACCTAGTCCTAGTTAACTGATCCATGCAATCATTAGTTAACTGAGTTATGACTTCCACTAGTCTAACTAAGTTTAACTGACTCTAAACTCACGAGGAACATAATATTTTGTAGGGGAATATTCTCATCTAAGGAAGAGTTCTCAACATTGGACTAGAAAAATTAGAAAAATAATTATAAGTGAGTGTGTAATATATCCAATAGAATCTTGAATCATTTCAAAATATCCTTTAAAAATAGCAAGAAGAATAAGAAAGAAATATAGAGCCCCAATAGTTTACACCAAGAAAACACCAAGTAAAGATCTTCCATTAAATGGATCCAATAACGATCTCCAACAATTCACAACTATTTGGAATGTGAGGAGTGCCTTTATTTATATATGAGGATCACAAATCCTTCCCATTATTTATTCCCTAAAATAATCCTAAGGAAATAAAATAAAAGTGACTTTTCACCCACATAATTTAGAGACTAAGTCAAATTACAATTAAATGATGCTTTATATCCTAGAAACCCTCATAAAAGTTATGGCCTCTACAAAATGTTCTCAAATATTTCTCAATTAATGTCCACAAATTCTTGAAATATGTCTCCAAATTATGATCATGTACATACCTAAGGTCAAAGCACCTCCATGAAGCATGGGAGTGACCCTCCAAGTGAAAAAATGGGTCATAAAACCCTAACAACAAGAATGACGTTGAGCTTCTAAGAGGACAGATTTGGCTCCGAGATACAATGTTCTATTTGTAAGTGACTTGGGGGACCTTAAATGTGGAAATGAATATTCCTTGACCATTCTATCTCCAACATCCACCTCAAAGAGCGGGGATGACCTTACCCCAAGACAAAAATAATCCCTCCAAGTGGATGGATTCTTGAATTTTATTCATAAGTAATCAAAAGTGTGATCAAAATTACCTCCGCATAGCAAGGGATGAGTGCCATGTCATCATATTCAAGTGAAAATTCACTTAAGTGACCTCCACATCATCCAAGTGGCTAAAAATAAACCCCTCGACTGTCATAAAGTTCCCCAAGTAAGGTCGACCCTCTTTTAGTGAAGAAAATGCTTTGAAATTTGTAAATGTGTTGAACCAACACATAATAGATCTAGCTAGAAAATAACACACACATTTGCAGAAATAAATTGAGAAATAAGAAGCAAGAGAGAAAGAATGGAAGAATTCTCATTAACCAAATGAATAATGAATAATTTACACGTGATATAATTTGTATAAATCAACCAATGCACATTGGAGGAGAAGCCAATGCACCATAGTGGTGGTATATAGTGATCCAGACACACACCAACAGTTACGAGATAAAACCACCACCTAGTCTAGTATCTTGGGCAATTACATGAGTGAATTGCCACCTAACTGAGTTAACTAGTCTATCAATCTTTAGTTGACTGACTGGAACATAGTGAAGTGAGGAGGAGATCAGGGAATCATGGGTAATGCGCTAGTCTAGTTATGATACCAAGAAAAATGTGCATTATCTGATGATGATCCCAATGTTCCATGGTGACAATACCAATGTAGCATCTAGACTCCACTCATCTGATCAAATTGAAGTCAAAACTGAAGAGAATATTCTTCCTAAAATATAGGATACTAAATAATGACTAATAAACATAGGAAAAACCTTAGGAAAAATAAATCCTAGGTGTGTGTAAAGTAACTCCAAAACCCCCCTTGAACATAACTATGGTGAAAATAAAGAATGGGTCCCAACAATGAGTCCATGTTAGGTACCCAAATACAAAAGATACACTAAAATAAAGTGAGGAAAGAGGGAAAACCACCCCCTTAAGGTACAATGTATGCAAAAAGAAAAAGTGACAATTGCTAGGCAATCGTGTCCTTCACTCCAATACTACTTCGCAAAGAATGGAAATTTTTCTTAGTGAAGGTCTTGGTGAAGATGTCTGCAGTCTATTCTATTGAAGGAAATAACTGTAGGTCGATGATACCCTCATGTACTAATTCCCAGATGCAGTGCATCTGGATCTCGATGTTCTTCTTCCACTGCCTCTGAATTGAATCTCTACAGAACTTCAAAGTTATTTAGTTGTCACAACAAATAATGATTGGCTGATGAAACTAAATGCCTAACTCAGTGAGGAAATGTTGTAGCCACATAGACTGAATGGTTATGTTAGCTACCCCTTTGTACTCTGCCTTGGATGAAGATAGAGAAATAGAATCATGCTTCTTTCTCAACCAAAAAATAGGCCTGGAACCAAGACTAAGTGAGTAACCAGATGTGGAATTGCGATCAGTGTTATCGCCATCCTAGTCAGAATCATTGAACATGATGAGGTCCAATGTAGAGTCTACTGCATAATGAATCCAAAAGGTGATGGTTCCATGTACGTATTGAAGGATATGCTTTGAAACCTTCCAATGTATCTCATGTGGCTTCTGCATGAACCTGGAGACTGTCCCAACTGCATAGGAGAGGTCTGGTGTGGATTGTGTGAGATACAACAAGCTCCCCACTAGCTGTTTGTACAATGTTTTTTCAACCAGTGGAGTGTCTCCTCCATCCTCAAGTCAGACTCCTAATAGGAATGAAGTCGGGGTAGACTTGCAGTCTATCATGTGAAACCTCTCAAGAAGATCTTGTGCATACTTGGCCTAAGACAATTTGACGCCTAATGCATCCTGATTGATCTCGAGTCCAAGGAAGAAATTTAGTGGACCCATGTCCGTCATAAATAACCTGTCATATAGAATCCTCTCGACTGCATCAATATATGAAGTCGAGAAACCGATGATTAGAAAATCATCAACATACAAAAATAATATTAGAAGTGAATCAATTGTCCTGAGCATGTAAACATTCGAGTCTAATTTACAATGTACAAAGTTTTGTGACAACAGGTAGGAGTCCATCTTGGCATACCATTCCCTCAGAGCCTGGTTGAGGCCATAAATATACTTCTTCAATCGACATACCAAAGATGAATCCTACATAAATCCATGGGGATTCTCCATATAGATCTCCTCAGAGAGATCACCATGAATAAATTCATTAGTCACGTCCATCTGATGGACTTCCCATCCCTTGGTTGTCGCAATGGAAAGTGCCAATCATAGGGAATCCATCTTCGCTACCGGAGAGAAGGTATCATCATAGTCAATGCCATGCACTTTCTAAAAGCCTTTGGAAACAAGTCTGGCCTTGTATTTGAAAATTTGTCCATCCACTGCGCTCTTGGTCCTGTATACCCATCCACACCTGACAGGTTTCCTTTGAGAAGGAAGGGGAACCAAATCCCAAGTATGGTTCTTGAGGAGGGATTTGTACTCCTCCTGCATGGTGGATTCTCAAAAGGGATTTCCAACAGCCTCACCATAAGACTTTGGATCTGAAGACTGGACAAAGAAAATATGTTTGGGTGGAAATATTTTAGTGGAATTGAGTGCAAGAGGAGGCTCCTCGAAATCATATCGAGTCCTCCTAGTATCATCTCGATCACCAACAAGATCCTCTGCATCCTAAAGAGTAGTCTGAGCCCACTTGGGCCTTTTCTCTGGCTCTGCATCTGCATCTGGATGCATTGACTCTGCATCTGACTGTACTAACTCTGTATCTGGATCATCTGAATCCTTCGAATCAGAAATCTCATCTGAATAAGAGTCTACATGTGCATGCTCATCATCTCAGACATGTGGAAGAATAAAGGTGTCTGCATGTGGTTGTTGAGGTACATGTGTTACACTTTTCCCGAATTGGACACTACGCTCAATGATGAGTCGGTCTTAGGAAATACCAATGTGTATGAATCGCTTCACATCGTCGAGGTATCCAACAAAAATACACTATGAGCTCTGTGGATCAAGTGCCTTCCTCTTTTTAGAGGGAATCTGGGCCCATGCACGTAAACCAAAAATATGAAAGTGGGTCACATCCATTTTGAGGATGCTCCAAGACTCGTACGGGGTCTTATCCTTAAAATTTCTATGGGGAGATATGTTTTGGATGTAGGTTGCACAATTAAGTGCTTCGACCCATAATCTATGTGGAAGTGACTTTGCATGTAGCATGCAAGATACCATCTCTTTTAGAGATCTGTTTTTCCGCTTAACATCTCCGTTTTGCTGTGGAGTATAGGGAACTATTTGTTGCAACTGAATCCCTACCTCATGACAAATATTCTTAATATCATGGCTGACATACTCTCCCCCGTTATCATTTCGGAGGACTTTTATTTTCTTTCCTGATTGTGTCTCATCCAGGGATTTGAAATCTTTGAGGTGTTGAAAGACCTATGATTTTTGTCTGAGAAAGAAAATCCATGTGAAGAGTGAAAAATTATCAACAAAAATGAGCACGTACCTTGATTTGTTGATTGATGGATGAAGAAAAGGGCCAATGAGGTCACTATGGATCATATTTAAAGGAGAGGAATCTCTCTGAGTCTTTCCTTTGTCGAATTTCTCTTGAGGGTGTTTTCCAAGATCATAACCCTCACGTATTCCTTTGGAGAAATGGATGTCTAGTAGACCATCAACCAATCTTTGCTTTCTAAGATGTTGCATATATCTAAAATTTAAATGCCTGAACCTTTCGTGCCATATCTTACTTCTTTCATCAGCATGGGTAATCAATAAAGGAGAATCTGGTTCAATAAATTCATAAAAGGTATACAATCTATATTGATGATTTACCTCACCGGTAGAAACCCTAGAATTGGTTTGCATGTCATAGATGTCCATTTCATCAGTGTGAATATGAATTTATTTCCGGTGTCGTAGTTAGTCATCTGATACATGGGGAGAAGATTGACGAAAAGTTTGGGAACTTGCAGCACATTCTCGAAGCTTCTGTTTGTGAGTTCAATCCTTCCTTTTTCGGTGACCTCGACTCGAGAGTTGTCCCCCATCAGAATAGGACGAACTTTGCATGCATCCAATGAAGAATATAATTCTTTTTTGGTATCCATGTTTTGTGATGCTCCTGAATCTACGATCCAAGCATCGAGAGAGGAGTTGATGGAAATCGAGGCATGGCTAGAATTTCCTTTCTTGGGATTCTAATATTTTGGATTCTTCTTCTGGGCACCCTTGGGGATGTGATCTCCAAGGTTATTTTTCCGAAGTATTTGAGTCATTAGATATATTTTTTTATGCATACATGTGGATTTTTGATGGAAACCTTTATGGAAGTATGTGCATTTCTCCCCTTTTCTTCCGTTTCCACCTTTGGATCAGGGGGCATCTGTGAAGGGTTTTGAGTACCCTTCCTTCTTCATATTTGCATGTTCTTTCATTCTGTCTTTATCTTTATATTTCTAATATTGATGATCACTTCCATATTGCACAGTAAGTGCATGTGCCTTTGGGACTTTTATTTTTCCCATGTTGATGAGCTTGGACTGCTCTTGTGTCAGGGATTCGATAAATTCCTCAAGAGAAGTCATATTCCAGGTGTCTCCAAAGGAATATTTGAATGAATGGAATGTGGATATGAACACTAAGAATTCATGACCAATTTTGGAGAGAATGGTGAGAGCCATTTGTTTCTCCTCCTTATATTTATCAACCCCGCAAGCCTTGAGTTGCGACAGTAAATCCTTAAATTTTGTAAAGAAATGTTGGAGATTTTCGAAGCTTTTTGGATCCAATGTGAGAAATTCCACCTCGAGCATGTGACCCTTGATCTAATCCTATTTTCCAAATATCCCTCCCATGGTGGTTCGGGCTTCATTGGGGGTTTTATAGGAAGATATGTGAAAAAGGAGATCGAGAGAAATGAGATTGCAAATTGTTCTGAATGATTCATCCATTCAATTTAGATACATGGATTTTTCTATGGTTGATGTTGGTTCTGTTTCTATGTTCACGGTTAACCTGTACAATCCTCTACTTTGAATATGCATGATTATCCTCTCCTTCCATGCAAAGTAATTGTAAGGTGTAAGAATTATTTCTTTTGGGAATTCCATTTTTCCGTTGTCTTCAATCTTTAGTACCTGCAAAAATAATTTAGTGTGTATTTTGCTTAATAGTTTGTTAGCTCTGGTACCATGTAAATGCATTTAAAATGCAAAAAATATATCTATCTATAAAATAACACACACATTTGCAGAGAGAAATTGAGAAAAAAGAAGAAAGAGAGAAAGAATGGAATAATTCTCATTAACCAAATGAATAATGAATAGTTTACACATGATATACTTTGTATAACTCAACCAATGCACACTGAAGGAGAAGCCAATGCACCATAGTGGTGGTATAGAGTGATATGGAAACAAAAAAATAGTTATGGGAGTAAACTTCCACCTATTCTAGTCTCTTAGAAAGTTACGGGAGTGAATTGCCAGCTAGTTGAGTTAACTAGTCTACCAGTCTTCAGTTAACTGACTGCAACATAGTGGAGTGAGGAGGATATTTGGGAATCATGGGTAATGTGCTAGTTTGGTGATGATACCAAGAAAAATGCACATTATATGGCGATGATCCCAATTTTGCATGGTCACAATACTAATGCAGCATCTACACTCCACTCAACTAATAAAAATGAAGTGAAAACTGAAGAGAATATTCTCTCTATAGTAATATTCTTCCTAAAATATAGGATACTGAATAATGACTAATAAACATAGGGAAAACCTTAGGAAAAATAAATTCTAGGTGTGTGTGAAGTAACTCCAACACCCCCTCCCCCCCCCTGAACATCACTATGGTGAAAATAAAGAATGGGTCTCGGCAACAATGCCATGTTAGGTACCCAAATACAAAAGATCCACTGAAACAAAGTGAGGAAAGAGGGAAAACCTCATGGGAAAACCCCCCCCTCAAGGTAAAATGTATGCAAAAAGAAGAACTGACAGTTGTTAGGAAACTGTGTCCTTCACTCCAAGACGACTTCGCATAGAATGAAACTTCTTCTTAGTGAAGGTCTTGGTAAATATGTCTACAGTCTGTTCTTCTGAAGGAAGGAACTATAGGGCGATGATCCCCATGTGTACTAAGTCCTAGATGTAGTGCATGTGGACCTCGATGTGCTTCGTCTGCTGCCTCTGAATTGGATCTCTATAGAACTTCAGAGTGCTCTGGTTGTCACACTATATGACGATCGATCGATGAAACTGAATGCCCAACTCAGTGAGAAAATGTTGTAGCCACATAACCTGAATGGTTATGTTAACTACCCCTCTATATTATGCCTCAGATGAATATAGAGAAATAAAAACCTTCTTCTTTCTCGACCAAAAAATAGGCCTGGAACCAAGACCGAGTGAGTAACCAGATGTGGATTTGCGATCAGTGTTATCGCCATCCTATTCAGAATCATTGAACCTGATGAGGTCCAATGTAGAGTCTACTGCATAATGAATCCCAAAGGTGATGGTTCCTTGTACATATCGAAGGATACACTTTGCAACCTTCCAATGTAGCTCATGCGGCTCCTGCATGAACCTAGAGACTGCCCCAATTGCATATAAGAGGTATGGTGTGGAGTGTGTGAGATACAAAAAGATTCCCACTAGCTGTCTATACAGTGTTTTTTCAACCAATGGAGTGTCTCCTCCATCCTCAATACATATTCCTGATAGGAAAGGCGTCAGGGTAGACTTGCAGTCTGTCATGTGAAACTTCTCAAGGAGATCTCGTGCATACTTGGCCTGAGATAGTTTGATGCCTGATGCATCCTGACTGATATCAAGTCCAAGGAATAAATGTAGTGGACCCATGTCTGTCATCAAGAACCTGTCATGTAGAATCCTCTTGACTGCAACAATCTCTGAAGTCAAGCAACCAATGATCAACAAATCATCAACATACAGAACTAAGAGTATAAGTGAATCAACCATCCTGAGCATGTAAACATTCGGGTATGATTTACAACATACAAAGTTCTGTGACAACATGTATGAGTCCATCTTGGCATACCATTCCCTCAGAGCATGCTTGAGGCCATAAAGAGACTTCTTCAATCGACAGACCAAAGATGAATCATGCATAAATCCCTGGGGCTTCTCCATATAGATCTCCTCAGAGATATCACCGTGAAGAAATACATTCTTCACGTCCATATGATGGAATTCCCATCCCTTGGTTGTTGCAATGGAAAGTGTCAATCATATGGAATCCATCTTAGCTACTGCAGAGAAGGTCTCATCATAGCCAATGTTATGCACATGCTAAAAGCCTTTGGAAACAAGCATGGCTTTGTATTTGCAAATCTATCCATCCGCTATGCTCTTGGTCCTATAGACCCATATGCACCTAACAAGATTCCTTTGAGTAGGAATGGGAACTAGATCCCAAGTCTATTTCTCGAGGAGGGAGTTGTACTCCTCCTGCATGGCGGATTCCCAAAAGGTATTTCCAACAGCCTCTCCATAAGATTGTGGATCTGAATATTGAACCAAGAAAATATGCCTGGATGGAAATGGTTCAGTGGAAGTGAGTGCAAGAGGAGGTTCCTAAAAATAAGATCGAGTCCTCCTAGTATCAACTGGATCACCAACAAGATCCCCTACATCTTAAAGAGTATTCTGAGCCCACTTGGGCCTCTTCTTTGGCTCTGCATCTGCATATGGATGCACTGAATCTGCATTTCACTATATTGACTCTGTATCTGGATCATCTAAATCCTTCGAATCATAACACTCATCTGAAGAAGAGTCGACATGTGCATGCTCATCATCTCAGATAGGTGGAAGAATAAAGGTGTTTACATGCAGCTGTTGAGGTACATGCGAGACACTATCCTCGAATTGGGCAATACGCTCAATGATGAGTCAATTTGAGGAAATATTAATGAGCCTGCAACCCGTCACACTGTTGGGGTATCCAACAAAAATACACTTTGAGCTCTGTGGATCAAGTGCCTTCCTCTTTTTAGAAAGAATCTAGGCCCATGCACATGAACCAAAAATACGAAAGTGGGTCACTTCCGATTTGAGGCTGCTCCAAGCCTCGTAGGGGATCTTATCCTTGAAATATCTATGGGGAGATCTGTTTTGGATGTAGGTTTCACAATTAAGTCCTTCGACCCATAATATTTGTGGAAGTGACTTTGCATGTGGCATGCAAGATGCCATCTCTTTTAGAGATCTGTTCTTCCACTCATCAACTTTGTTTTTCTTTGGATTATAGGGAACTGTGTACTGCAACGAAATCCTTGCCTCATGACAAAGATTTTGAATATCATGGTTTGCATACTCTCCCCTGTTATCATTTCAGAGGACTTTGATTTTCATTCTTGATTGTGTCTCAACCAGGGATTTGAAATATTTGAGGTGTTGAAATACCTCTGATTTTTGTCTGAGAAAGAAAATCCATGTGAATCATGAGAAATCATCAAAAAAAAATGAGCATGTACCTTGATTTGTTGATTGATGGATGCATAAAAGGGCCCATGAGGTCAGTATGGATCATATCTAAAGGAGTTTAAGCTCTCTGAGTCTTTCCTTTGTCAAATTTCTCTTGAGGGTGTTTCCCAAGAACACAACGCTCACAGATTCCTTTGGAGAAATGGATGTTTGGTAGACCATCAACCAATCCTTATTTTCTAATCTATTGCATATATCTGAAATTTAAATGATTGAACCTTTTGTGCCATATCCTACTTCTTTCATCAACATGGGTAAGTAATAAATAAAAATCCGGTTCAATAAATTCAGAAAATGTATACAATCTAGATTGATGATATTTCTCACCAATAGCAACCTTGGAATTGGTTTTCATGTCATAGATATCCACTACATTAGGTTTGAATACGACTTTATTTCCGGTGTCATATTTATTCATCTAATACATGGATATAATATTGCCAGAAAGTTTGGGAATGTGTAACACATTCTCGAAGCTTTTGTTTGTGAGTTCAATACTTCCTTTGTCAATGACCTCGAATGGAGAGTTGTCCCCCATCAAAATAGGAGGACCTTTGCATGCATCCAATGAAGAATAGAATAATTTTGTGGCATCCATGTGATGTGATTCTCCTGAATCTATGATCCAAGCATCGAGAGATGAGTTGATGGCAATCAAGGCATGGCTAGAATTTCCTTTCTTGGGATTTCGATATTTTGGCTTCTTCTTCTTGGCACCCTCGGGGATGCAATATATAAGGTTATTTTGTCGAAGCATTTGAGTAATTAGATCTATTTTTTTATGCATGCATGTGGATTCTGGATGAAATCCTTTATGGAAGTATGTGCATTTCTCCCCTTTTCTTCCCTTTCCACCTTTGGATTCGGAGGCATCGGTGAAGGGTTTTGAGTACCCTTCCTTCTTCAGTTTTGCATGTGATTTTATTTTGTCTTTATTTTTAGATTTCTTATGTTGATGACCACTTCCATATTGCACAGTAAGTGCATGCACCTTTGGGATTTTTATTTTTCCCATGTTGATCAGCTTGGTCTACTCTTGTGTCAAGGATTTGATAAATTCCTAAAGAGAAGGAATCTTCCAGGTGGATCCAAAGGTGAAATTGACTTAATGGAATGTGGGTATGATCAAAAATAATTTAGAACCAATTTTGGAGATAATTGTGATAACCATTTGTTTTTCCTCCTTAGATTTATCAACCCCACAATCCTTGAGTCGCGACAGTAAATCCTTAAATTTTGTAAATAAATCTTGGATATTGTCGAAGATTTTTGGATCTAATTTGAGAAATTCCACCTCGATCATGTGACCCATGATCTCATCCTATTTTCCAAATATCCCTTCCATGGTGGTCCAGGATTCATTGGGGGTTTTACAGGAAGATATGTGAAAAAGGATTTCGAGAGAAAGGAGACTGCAAATTGTTCTGAATTCTTCATTCATTCGATTTAGATACTTGGATTTTTATATGTTTGATGTTGGTTATGTTTTTGTGTTCATGGTTAAAATGTACAATCCTCTTCTTTGAATATGCATGATTATCCTCTCCTTCCATGCAATGTAATTGTAAGGTGTAAGAATGAATTCTTTTGGGAATTCCATTTTTTCGTTGTCTTCAATCTTTGGTACCTACAAAAATAATTTGGTGTGTATTTTGTTGAGCAATCTATCAGATTTGATACCATGTAAATGTGTTGAAACTACACAGAATAGATCTAGCTAGAAAATAACACACACATTTGCAGAGAGAAATTGAGAAAGAAGAAGCAAGAGAGAAAGAATGGAAGAATTCTCATTAACCAAATGAATAATGAATATTTTACACATTATATACTCTCTATAACTCAACCAATGTGCACTGGAGGAGAATCCAATGTTCCATAGTGGTGGTATAGAGTGATCTAGATACACAAGAGTAGTTACGAGAGTAAACTTCCACCTAGTCTAGTCTCTCGGGAAGTTACGGGAGTGAACTTCCACCTAGCTGAGTTAACTAGTCTATTAGTCTTTAGTTAACTGACTGGAACAAAGTGAAGTGAGGAGGAGATCATGGAATCATGGCTAATGTGCGAGTCTGGTGATGATAACAACAACAATGCACATTAGTTGGTGATGATCCCAATGTTCCATGGTGACAATACCAATTTAGCATCTAGACTTCACTCAACTGATCAAACTGAAGTGAAAACTGAAGATAATATTCTCCCTAGAGGAATATTCTTCCTAAAATAGAGGAGATTAAATAATGACTAATAAACATAGGAAAAACCTTAGGAAAAATAAATCCTAGGTGTGTGTAAAGTAAATCCAACAAAAATGTGCCAAAGTAGGGGGGGATTATGGAATCTGACACATGGAAAGTATAGAGGAAGTCCATGTGGAGGAAAACATCCTATGCATGCCTCAAAGAGTGTGACCAATGCCTAAAAATCCATGATATGACGCAAAATGCATGAAACTACATCAAGAAAGGTGACACTGGATGATTAGGTGTGGACTCATCTGCGATGGTCAAAATGTGGTACATACATAAGAAAGAGAGGGTCCATGTGGGTATGGTCTACTAAACCATGGGTGTGACAACCCTTAAAAATAACAATCACCTTTTACATAGAAAAACATCAAGTAAATATTTAGAGACCCATAAATTATGTATCCTAGTGGATCCACCTAATAATGCCTACATAACTACCCAGGACATAAATTCCCTATTATCGCGGGATTTACACTAGTGTAAATCCCAACACAAGACCCCAAATCTTGTGTAACAATGGAATATTCTACCAATTTCATGTTCGTAAGAACTTCCCGTGTTTTAGTGATGGAAGAGGTCCACCACAAGGGAGGCTTCCCTGGTGACCTAAAGAGATCAAAGTAGACAGTATAGTACCCAAGCCTACCTCCTCTTCCCTTGATCACCTAATGATTGGTCTAAGTCAAGGTACAATAAGAGGTATGAATTTGTTTGAGTACTTTCCCAAAACAAAAAAACTTTACAACATATACATGATTATTTTTAAGTCCAAACATGCAATTAATACCTCTTTAAGACACTAGACAAGATAAGTTGCAATGATTGTTATAAATTTGCAGCAGTAAACAATGATATGACAGTAGTAAATGATTTATAACAACAACAAAAATTACTTCTTATAAATGCAACAATTGACAATGAAAACTTAGTATACATCCACTTGAATAATATCCAATTGGTTAAGGAAATATCTGCACAAGTTAATGTTGGAAAATTGATTGTCATTGATGTCAACTTTAGAGGAAGTCTAGAAGCCTCTATAAGTAATGGATATACTTGAACAAGTCTCCAAAGTGGTCCTCTTATTGTGTAGCTTTAAGCATGGCCCTCATGGGAAGACACTTTGAATAAGTCTACAAGAAACCCATGTGTATGGTCATAAGGCCCGAAGTTGACTAAGGAAAATGAGGTTGACGAACATTACAAGTACATACAAAACCCTCATATATGAATAGTCCCCGTCATATCATTTCCAAAAGTAGGTGGTATGTCACTTAGTTCCTCATGGTTGAAGATTTATGAGGTCATGAAGTTGGAAGCCCCAAATAATGATTAAGAAACCTCTAAACGGTTACAACAAGAAGTTGCAAGTCATTAATTAAATGATAAAATGGTTATAACAAGAAAGTACAGGGCGACCCTAAAGTAAAGAAATAAGTCACTTAGAAAAGTATAAATACACCTCAAGCAGCCTCTCATTTGTACACACAAGTTTAATGAACATAGTTACCAACTTAACGAGAACTCTACAGAGTTCTCGGTTTTTTGGGGGTCCAATTTTTTACCCCGTTTTTAAAAATGGTGCTACCGGTAGCACCCCCCCTCCATTTTTAGGTGGCTTTTCGATATTTTAAATTTTTCAATCCATAATATTTCCATATTATTTTTTTAAATGCTTATTTTTCTTCTATTTTCAATGTTTTCTATTTTTTTTTTATTCAACGATGTTCTTAGCCAT